>CM075860.1:13120879-13293922 GCA_037975125.1 Latrodectus hesperus | reverse complement strand
GAGTTTAGTTTTGTGTAGACAGTCATTGAGTGAAGACGATTAGTTGTGACTGCTGGTTGTTCTCTGTCTGAGGTATTTGAGACCTGTGATTAGAAGCTGTTTCTTATTGTATCCGACGAATTGTAGCTGTATAATTGTGATTGTTACAGCGGGAATTTCGTTTATCTAGTGAGATTTTTACGAATAAAAGTCTTGTGTTCATTAAGTGGTTGCTTTATTCAACTCTCAATCGACACGAACCCGTGGAGCTCGGTACAACTGGTGTCAGAATCGGGGTTGAAGAGTTGATGCAGCGTGTCACAAGAAAAATGGATATGGATTTAATGAAAAGTCTTCTCGAAAAATTAGCGGAGCAGATGGCTGAGATGAAAACTGGACAAGAAGAGATGAAAGCTGGACAAGAAGAGATTAAAACCGAGATGATGAAAGAGATAAAATCTGGACAGGAGGAGATGAAAGCTGGACAAGAAGAGATGAAAGCTAGACAAGAAGAGATGAAAGCTAGACAAGAAGAGATGAAAGCTGGACAAGAAGAGATTAAAGCCGAGATGATGAAAGAGATAAAATCTGGAAAGGAAGAGATGAAAGCTGGACAGGAGGAGCTTAAAAAGGAACTTAAGAAGGACATTGTAAGTGTTAAAGAAGAATTCTCCAACATCATTCAGGAGAAGATGAATGCAATGGAAGATAAGGTAACTTCAGTAGAAACTAAAGTTCTGGAGATAGAAGAAAACGTGGAAGAAGCATTAGACAATATCAATAAGGAGATTGAAAGCTTGAAGAAACAAATGTCAAACAGACATGAGGAACCCAACGTGGCATTTGTGCCTTCCCTAGCCAATATTAAACTCTCAACATTTGATGGGAAATCATCCTGGCAAGTATACAAGACCCAGTTTATGATGGTAGCGGAAGCTAATGGATGGAATCCCCGAGCCCAAGCTTTTCACCTGGCGGCTTCTTTAAGAGGAGACGCGGCTGACATCCTCGAGACGCTTCCGGAGGAGCAGAGGCACGATTTCCAAGCCCTATCGAGTGCGCTTGAGCTGCGGTTTGGAGATAAGTGCACTAAGGAATATAGCAGACTACAGTTAAAGTCCCGCTATCAAAAAGCGGGCGAAAGTCTGCAAGAATTGGCTGCCGATATTCAGAGACTTTCCCATCTAGCATTTTCGGACTGCCCAGCTGAGACACGTCAAGATCTGGCTCTCCATCACTTCATCGATAGTGTGCGGGATCCGGAGATACAGAAAACACTTAGACTCGCCGATGTCAAAGATATTGGATCTGCCCTAGTCTACGCACATAAGATAGAGGCTGCCCAGCAAGCCGCGCGTAAAGACCGGCACTCAATCAGAGCCGTCTCTACTACTGATACGGACTATGATCTCAGAAAGCAAATCGAAGATCTGCGGCGAAAATTCCGTAACTTGGAATTGAGTAAAGTTAGCAGAAACAAGAAAATTCAGTGTTGGACTTGCGGTGCAGTCGGACACGTTCAGAGAGACTGCCCGAAACGAAAAGATGGTGGAAATGATCTTCCACCACAGCAGGGAAACTAATATGTGGCCATCTCGCGGGGCGGAGATGTCCAGAGAGTCAGAAGCCCCATTTCAAATTGTTTCAAATTTCTTCCGTAAGTGGCGGTGACAATGGACTTTTCGTTATGGGACATGTCAACGAAGTTCCCTGTAGAATGATAATCGACACTGGAGCCAACGTAACTATCATTAGGACAGATTTGGCCCGCAAACTTAGTGAGAAACTCATCTGGACGCCGCCCTGCATTACCCTCCAAACTGTGACAGGTGACAAGATTAAAGTGCATGGAAAAGTAAATCTAAACATTGCATTTGGTAATGCTGTGTACCATCATATGGCATATGTCGCTGATATAAATGACGAATTTATTCTCGGATTGGACTTTCTCAAAGAAAACCATTTCAAGTTAGATTTTAAAAATAATGAACTACACTCATGTTCTGAAGACATAGCGATTTTTAAGACGAAATATTCAGATATTAAAACAGTCCATCATATAACTGCAAAGAGTGAAACAACATTACCACCAAGAACTGAGACAATAGTTTGCGGAGCTCTTTCAGAAGATAATAATTTTCATTATGGATTGACTGAATATCCAGATTCCGACAATAGCGTTAAAGGAGTACTAGTGGCTTCTTCACTCGTCGACCTTTCACGAAATGTAATCCCAGTAAGAGTTGCTAATCTAAGTAATAAGGTAAAACTTATAAAAGAAGGAGAAGTGCTAGCGACTTGCACTCCAGTGACCAGTATTAACCGAAATTGTCAAGTCACACTATCTGAGCCTCCTGACACTCTAATTAATGAACTCCTACAGAGAGCAGAGTTAGATGATAAACAGAGGAATGCTGCAAGAAATTTATTATTAGAATTCGGAGATCTCTTTTCCAAGAAATCAGATGATGTTGGGCGAACCAAATTGACGCAGCACCGAATCAATACAGGAAATCATCCACCCATTAAACAACATCCTAGAAGATTGCCATTCGCTAAGCAGGAAGAGGTGGACAATCTTCTGAGGGAAATGCAGCAGAATGACATTATTGAGCCATCAGAGAGTCCTTGGGCTTCGCCTATTGTTTTAGTTCGGAAGAAAGATGGTTCTACCCGATTCTGCGTTGACTATCGTCGGTTAAACAACATCACTAAAAAAGATAGTTACCCTCTTCCTAGGATTGACGATACACTTGATGCTTTATCCGGAAAACAATGGTTTTCGACTTTGGATCTCAAGAGTGGTTATTGGCAAGTAGAGATACATCCTGAGGATCGAGAAAAGACTGCATTCACCACAGGACAAGGACTTTGGCAGTTCAAGGTTATGCCATTCGGACTTTGCAATGCACCTGCAACGTTTGAGCGCCTGATGGAGACAGTATTACGAGGACTTTCCTACGAAGCTTGTTTGGTATATTTGGACGATATCATTATTGTTGGGCGCACATTCGAAGACCATTTAAGAAACATCCGAAAGGTGCTGGAAAAATTAAAAATGGCCAACCTGAAGCTGAATCCTTGCAAATGTAATTTATTCCGACGTGAAGTAAGCTATCTGGGACACATTATCTCTGCTGAAGGTGTTAGAACAGATCCTGAAAAGATCTCCGCAGTTAAGGACTGGAGTCGTCCAAAAGATGTCCACCAATTAAGAAGTTTTCTTGGACTATGCACATATTACAGGAAATTTGTTAAGGGTTTTTCAAGTATTGCCAGACCTCTTCACAAGTTGACAGAAGTTAAACAGAGATTTCTATGGACAGATGAATGTGAGAAAGCTTTTAAGCAACTGAAGGAGGCGTTGACATCTTCGCCCGTTCTTGCATATCCCCAGCCCGGAAAAATATTCATTTTAGATACGGATGCCAGCAACGAAAATATCGGAGCTGTTTTGTCGCAGGAAATTGATGGTAAAGAATGTGTCATTGCTTATTGGAGTAAATGTCTTTCGAAACCAGAGCGGAATTATTGTACAACCAGGAAGGAATTGCTGGCAATCGTCAAAGCCATAGAACATTTCCACCATTATCTCTATGGAAGAAAGTTCTTGCTCCGGACCGATCACGCATCCTTAACCTGGCTTTTAAATTTTAAAAATCCAGAAGGACAGGTAGCCAGATGGATTCAACGACTCCAGGAGTTTGACTTTGAAATACGTCATCGCAAAGGAACTCTTCATGGAAATGCTGATGCACTATCAAGGAAGCCGTGTAATGAAAGCTGCCGATACTGTTCTAGAGTAGAGAAGAACTATCAGCTGATAAATACTTCGGTACGCCAAGTTACTGTTTCATCTCCATCAAAACCAGACCCATGGAGTGATGAAGGACTTAGGGAAGCCCAAAAAGAAGACCCAGATATAAATCCAATTCTAGAATTAAAAGAATCTTCCAGTATGAAACCAAGTTGGCAGGATATCTCCACCTACAGTCCTGCTACTAAGCAATATTGGGCTCTTTGGGACTCACTCCATATAAGAAATGGTGTCTTATACAGGAAATGGGAGTCCGATGATGGACGTAATTTTAAATGGCAGCTTGTTCTTCCAAAATCAAGAATTTCAGATGTTTTGAAAGAATTGCACAGTAGCTCAACTGGAGGCCACTTCGGAGTAATGAAAACTCTACAGAAAGTTCGAGAACGCTTCTATTGGAGCAAAACGAGACAAGATGTAGAGAAATGGTGCCAATCTTGTGATGACTGTGCGGCACGTAAAGGACCGAAGAAACGTAGCCGAGGAAGGTTGCAGCGGTACAACGTAGGAGCACCTTTTGAGAGGATAGCATTGGACATTTTGGGTCCTTTACCACGATCCTCAAATGGCAACAAATACATACTAGTTGTCATGGACTACTTTACTAAGTGGCCTGAAGCGTTTGCAATCCCCGATCAAGAGGCGACTACAGTAGCCGAGGTTCTAGTGCAACAATGGGTTTCCAGATTCGGCACACCCTTACAAATTCATTCTGATCAAGGGACAAATTTCACCTCTGTTGTGTTTAAAGGAATGTGTCAAATTCTCGGAATAGACAAGACGCAGACCACACCACTACACCCACAATCGGATGGCATGGTAGAGAGGTTTAACAGAACCATCTTGAATAACCTCTCCCTTATGGTTTCCAGAAATCAACAAGATTGGGATTTGAAGCTACCGCTGTTTCTGCTTGCATATCGCAGTGCTGTCCATGAGACTACCGGATATACTCCTTCACAGATGCTCTTTGGTCGCGAACTTCGTCTCCCTTGTGATCTTCAGTTTGGTCGTCCACCGGATACATCTTCATCGCCAGAGGAATACCTTCGAGACCTTCAGGCACGTCTTGAAGATGTCCATAACTTCGCTCGAGACCGAATCAACCTGACGACCGAAAGAATGAAGACAAGGTATGACACAAGAGCGACGGGACATGAATTCCAAGAAGGTGACAAAGTTTGGTTGTGGAACCCGATTCGACGTAAAGGACTTTCTCCAAAGTTGCAAGCCAACTGGGAAGGTCCCTACACAGTCCTAAAAAGACTGAACGACGTCGTGGTTCGTATAAGAAAATCATCTGCTTCAAAACCAAAGGTAGTACATTATGATAGATTAGCTCCTTATCGTAATGTAGAGTAAAAATCAGTAGACCATGGTCTGTTTGTAAATAGTATAGATAATTTTAATCTTTTCTATTTTCTTGTATTTTTAGTGTATGTAATGTGCTCTGTATCCTCTTGAAATGTAAATTCTTTTATATTAAATTTAGCCTCCTATCAGGGGATTGTACTGCCCGGGACGTGCAGTCCTTGAGAGGGGGCAATGTTACAAATTTGTAAATAATGATTATATTTGTCTTAAAATATCTCAGACAGATCAGAAATTCTCACATTTTGGGCAAAAATTGCGGTATTTAGACGTGTTGTAGTTTAAAAGCGGATTTCCTAATGATTTGGCGACTTGGCGACAGTTGGCGAGATTCTTGGCGACTTGGCGACGGTTGGCGAGATTTTTGGCGACTTGGCGAGAAATCGATACTTCTGGAAACATCCATCACCTAAGCTCTAGGACCAATATTTTTCGAGATAGCCTAGAAGCTTCCAGAACCTTGGCGAAATTGGTAGATTTCTCCGCCAAGTCAGGTATAAATACCGCAGCCCGACATGGAAGAGTTTAGTTTTGTGTAGACAGTCAGTTGAGTGAAGACGATTAGTTGTGACTGCTGGTTGTTCTCTGTCTGAGGTATTTGAGACCTGTGATTAGAAGCTGTTTCTTATTGTATCCGACGAATTGTAGCTGTATAATTGTGATTGTTACAGCGGGAATTTCGTTTATCTAGTGAGATTTTTACGAATAAAAGTCTTGTGTTCATTAAGTGGTTGCTTTATTCAACTCTCAATCGACACGAACCCGTGGAGCTCGGTACAACTGGTGTCAGAATCGGGGTTGAAGAGTTGATGCAGCGTGTCACAAGAAAAATGGATATGGATTTAATGAAAAGTCTTCTCGAAAAATTAGCGGAGCAGATGGCTGAGATGAAAACTGGACAAGAAGAGATGAAAGCTGGACAAGAAGAGATTAAAACCGAGATGATGAAAGAGATAAAATCTGGACAGGAGGAGATGAAAGCTGGACAAGAAGAGATGAAAGCTAGACAAGAAGAGATGAAAGCTAGACAAGAAGAGATGAAAGCTGGACAAGAAGAGATTAAAGCCGAGATGATGAAAGAGATAAAATCTGGAAAGGAAGAGATGAAAGCTGGACAGGAGGAGCTTAAAAAGGAACTTAAGAAGGACATTGTAAGTGTTAAAGAAGAATTCTCCAACATCATTCAGGAGAAGATGAATGCAATGGAAGATAAGGTAACTTCAGTAGAAACTAAAGTTCTGGAGATAGAAGAAAACGTGGAAGAAGCATTAGACAATATCAATAAGGAGATTGAAAGCTTGAAGAAACAAATGTCAAACAGACATGAGGAACCCAACGTGGCATTTGTGCCTTCCCTAGCCAATATTAAACTCTCAACATTTGATGGGAAATCATCCTGGCAAGTATACAAGACCCAGTTTATGATGGTAGCGGAAGCTAATGGATGGAATCCCCGAGCCCAAGCTTTTCACCTGGCGGCTTCTTTAAGAGGAGACGCGGCTGACATCCTCGAGACGCTTCCGGAGGAGCAGAGGCACGATTTCCAAGCCCTATCGAGTGCGCTTGAGCTGCGGTTTGGAGATAAGTGCACTAAGGAATATAGCAGACTACAGTTAAAGTCCCGCTATCAAAAAGCGGGCGAAAGTCTGCAAGAATTGGCTGCCGATATTCAGAGACTTTCCCATCTAGCATTTTCGGACTGCCCAGCTGAGACACGTCAAGATCTGGCTCTCCATCACTTCATCGATAGTGTGCGGGATCCGGAGATACAGAAAACACTTAGACTCGCCGATGTCAAAGATATTGGATCTGCCCTAGTCTACGCACATAAGATAGAGGCTGCCCAGCAAGCCGCGCGTAAAGACCGGCACTCAATCAGAGCCGTCTCTACTACTGATACGGACTATGATCTCAGAAAGCAAATCGAAGATCTGCGGCGAAAATTCCGTAACTTGGAATTGAGTAAAGTTAGCAGAAACAAGAAAATTCAGTGTTGGACTTGCGGTGCAGTCGGACACGTTCAGAGAGACTGCCCGAAACGAAAAGATGGTGGAAATGATCTTCCACCACAGCAGGGAAACTAATATGTGGCCATCTCGCGGGGCGGAGATGTCCAGAGAGTCAGAAGCCCCATTTCAAATTGTTTCAAATTTCTTCCGTAAGTGGCGGTGACAATGGACTTTTCGTTATGGGACATGTCAACGAAGTTCCCTGTAGAATGATAATCGACACTGGAGCCAACGTAACTATCATTAGGACAGATTTGGCCCGCAAACTTAGTGAGAAACTCATCTGGACGCCGCCCTGCATTACCCTCCAAACTGTGACAGGTGACAAGATTAAAGTGCATGGAAAAGTAAATCTAAACATTGCATTTGGTAATGCTGTGTACCATCATATGGCATATGTCGCTGATATAAATGACGAATTTATTCTCGGATTGGACTTTCTCAAAGAAAACCATTTCAAGTTAGATTTTAAAAATAATGAACTACACTCATGTTCTGAAGACATAGCGATTTTTAAGACGAAATATTCAGATATTAAAACAGTCCATCATATAACTGCAAAGAGTGAAACAACATTACCACCAAGAACTGAGACAATAGTTTGCGGAGCTCTTTCAGAAGATAATAATTTTCATTATGGATTGACTGAATATCCAGATTCCGACAATAGCGTTAAAGGAGTACTAGTGGCTTCTTCACTCGTCGACCTTTCACGAAATGTAATCCCAGTAAGAGTTGCTAATCTAAGTAATAAGGTAAAACTTATAAAAGAAGGAGAAGTGCTAGCGACTTGCACTCCAGTGACCTGTATTAACCGAAATTGTCAAGTCACACTATCTGAGCCTCCTGACACTCTAATTAATGAACTCCTACAGAGAGCAGAGTTAGATGATAAACAGAGGAATGCTGCAAGAAATTTATTATTAGAATTCGGAGATCTCTTTTCCAAGAAATCAGATGATGTTGGGCGAACCAAATTGACGCAGCACCGAATCAATACAGGAAATCATCCACCCATTAAACAACATCCTAGAAGATTGCCATTCGCTAAGCAGGAAGAGGTGGACAATCTTCTGAGGGAAATGCAGCAGAATGACATTATTGAGCCATCAGAGAGTCCTTGGGCTTCGCCTATTGTTTTAGTTCGGAAGAAAGATGGTTCTACCCGATTCTGCGTTGACTATCGTCGGTTAAACAACATCACTAAAAAAGATAGTTACCCTCTTCCTAGGATTGACGATACACTTGATGCTTTATCCGGAAAACAATGGTTTTCGACTTTGGATCTCAAGAGTGGTTATTGGCAAGTAGAGATACATCCTGAGGATCGAGAAAAGACTGCATTCACCACAGGACAAGGACTTTGGCAGTTCAAGGTTATGCCATTCGGGCTTTGCAATGCACCTGCAACGTTTGAGCGCCTGATGGAGACAGTATTACGAGGACTTTCCTACGAAGCTTGTTTGGTATATTTGGACGATATCATTATTGTTGGGCGCACATTCGAAGACCATTTAAGAAACATCCGAAAGGTGCTGGAAAAATTAAAAATGGCCAACCTGAAGCTGAATCCTTGCAAATGTAATTTATTCCGACGTGAAGTAAGCTATCTGGGACACATTATCTCTGCTGAAGGTGTTAGAACAGATCCTGAAAAGATCTCCGCAGTTAAGGACTGGAGTCGTCCAAAAGATGTCCACCAATTAAGAAGTTTTCTTGGACTATGCACATATTACAGGAAATTTGTTAAGGGTTTTTCAAGTATTGCCAGACCTCTTCACAAGTTGACAGAAGTTAAACAGAGATTTCTATGGACAGATGAATGTGAGAAAGCTTTTAAACAACTGAAGGAGGCGTTGACATCTTCGCCCGTTCTTGCATATCCCCAGCCCGGAAAAATATTCATTTTAGATACGGATGCCAGCAACGAAAATATCGGAGCTGTTTTGTCGCAGGAAATTGATGGTAAAGAATGTGTCATTGCTTATTGGAGTAAATGTCTTTCGAAACCAGAGCGGAATTATTGTACAACCAGGAAGGAATTGCTGGCAATCGTCAAAGCCATAGAACATTTCCACCATTATCTCTATGGAAGAAAGTTCTTGCTCCGGACCGATCACGCATCCTTAACCTGGCTTTTAAATTTTAAAAATCCAGAAGGACAGGTAGCCAGATGGATTCAACGACTCCAGGAGTTTGACTTTGAAATACGTCATCGCAAAGGAACTCTTCATGGAAATGCTGATGCACTATCAAGGAAGCCGTGTAATGAAAGCTGCCGATACTGTTCTAGAGTAGAGAAGAACTATCAGCTGATAAATACTTCGGTACGCCAAGTTACTGTTTCATCTCCATCAAAACCAGACCCATGGAGTGATGAAGGACTTAGGGAAGCCCAAAAAGAAGACCCAGATATAAATCCAATTCTTGAATTGAAAGAATCTTCCAGTATGAGACCAAGTTGGCAGGATATCTCCACCTACAGTCCTGCTACTAAGCAATATTGGGCTCTTTGGGACTCACTCCATATAAGAAATGGTGTCTTATACAGGAAATGGGAGTCCGATGATGGACGTAATTTTAAATGGCAGCTTGTTCTTCCAAAATCAAGAATTTCAGATGTTTTGAAAGAATTGCACAGTAGCTCAACTGGAGGCCACTTCGGAGTAATGAAAACTCTACAGAAAGTTCGAGAACGCTTCTATTGGAGCAAAACGAGACAAGATGTAGAGAAATGGTGCCAATCTTGTGATGACTGTGCGGCACGTAAAGGACCGAAGAAACGTAGCCGAGGAAGGTTGCAGCGGTACAACGTAGGAGCACCTTTTGAGAGGATAGCATTGGACATTTTGGGTCCTTTACCACGATCCTCAAATGGCAACAAATACATACTAGTTGTCATGGACTACTTTACTAAGTGGCCTGAAGCGTTTGCAATCCCCGATCAAGAGGCGACTACAGTAGCCGAGGTTCTAGTGCAACAATGGGTTTCCAGATTCGGCACACCCTTACAAATTCATTCTGATCAAGGGACAAATTTCACCTCTGTTGTGTTTAAAGGAATGTGTCAAATTCTCGGAATAGACAAGACGCAGACCACACCACTACACCCACAATCGGATGGCATGGTAGAGAGGTTTAACAGAACCATCTTGAATAACCTCTCCCTTATGGTTTCCAGAAATCAACAAGATTGGGATTTGAAGCTACCGCTGTTTCTGCTTGCATATCGCAGTGCTGTCCATGAGACTACCGGATATACTCCTTCACAGATGCTCTTTGGTCGCGAACTTCGTCTCCCTTGTGATCTTCAGTTTGGTCGTCCACCGGATACATCTTCATCGCCAGAGGAATACCTTCGAGACCTTCAGGCACGTCTTGAAGATGTCCATAACTTCGCTCGAGACCGAATCAACCTGACGACCGAAAGAATGAAGACAAGGTATGACACAAGAGCGACGGGACATGAATTCCAAGAAGGTGACAAAGTTTGGTTGTGGAACCCGATTCGACGTAAAGGACTTTCTCCAAAGTTGCAAGCCAACTGGGAAGGTCCCTACACAGTCCTAAAAAGACTGAACGACGTCGTGGTTCGTATAAGAAAATCATCTGCTTCAAAACCAAAGGTAGTACATTATGATAGATTAGCTCCTTATCGTAATGTAGAGTAAAAATCAGTAGACCATGGTCTGTTTGTAAATAGTATAGATAATTTTAATCTTTTCTATTTTCTTGTATTTTTAGTGTATGTAATGTGCTCTGTATCCTCTTGAAATGTAAATTCTTTTATATTAAATTTAGCCTCCTATCAGGGGATTGTACTGCCCGGGACGTGCAGTCCTTGAGAGGGGGGCAATGTTACAAATTTGTAAATAATGATTATATTTGTCTTAAAATATCTCAGACAGATCAGAAATTCTCACATTTTGGGCAAAAATTGCGGTATTTAGACGTGTTGTAGTTTAAAAGCGGATTTCCTAATGATTTGGCGACTTGGCGACAGTTGGCGAGATTCTTGGCGACTTGGCGACGGTTGGCGAGATTTTTGGCGACTTGGCGAGAAATCGATACTTCTGGAAACATCCATCACCTAAGCTCTAGGACCAATATTTTTCGAGATAGCCTAGAAGCTTCCAGAACCTTGGCGAAATTGGTAGATTTCTCCGCCAAGTCAGGTATAAATACCGCAGCCCGACATGGAAGAGTTTAGTTTTGTGTAGACAGTCAGTTGAGTGAAGACGATTAGTTGTGACTGCTAGTTGTTCTCTGTCTGAGGTATTTGAGACCTGTGATTAGAAGCTGTTTCTTATTGTATCCGACGAATTGTAGCTGTATAATTGTGATTGTTACAGCGGGAATTTCGTTTATCTAGTGAGATTTTTACGAATAAAAGTCTTGTGTTCATTAAGTGGTTGCTTTATTCAACTCTCAATCGACACGAACCCGTGGAGCTCGGTACAACTGGTGTCAGAATCGGGGTTGAAGAGTTGATGCAGCGTGTCACAAGAAAAATGGATATGGATTTAATGAAAAGTCTTCTCGAAAAATTAGCGGAGCAGATGGCTGAGATGAAAACTGGACAAGAAGAGATGAAAGCTGGACAAGAAGAGATTAAAACCGAGATGATGAAAGAGATAAAATCTGGACAGGAGGAGATGAAAGCTGGACAAGAAGAGATGAAAGCTAGACAAGAAGAGATGAAAGCTAGACAAGAAGAGATGAAAGCTGGACAAGAAGAGATTAAAGCCGAGATGATGAAAGAGATAAAATCTGGAAAGGAAGAGATGAAAGCTGGACAGGAGGAGCTTAAAAAGGAACTTAAGAAGGACATTGTAAGTGTTAAAGAAGAATTCTCCAACATCATTCAGGAGAAGATGAATGCAATGGAAGATAAGGTAACTTCAGTAGAAACTAAAGTTCTGGAGATAGAAGAAAACGTGGAAGAAGCATTAGACAATATCAATAAGGAGATTGAAAGCTTGAAGAAACAAATGTCAAACAGACATGAGGAACCCAACGTGGCATTTGTGCCTTCCCTAGCCAATATTAAACTCTCAACATTTGATGGGAAATCATCCTGGCAAGTATACAAGACCCAGTTTATGATGGTAGCGGAAGCTAATGGATGGAATCCCCGAGCCCAAGCTTTTCACCTGGCGGCTTCTTTAAGAGGAGACGCGGCTGACATCCTCGAGACGCTTCCGGAGGAGCAGAGGCACGATTTCCAAGCCCTATCGAGTGCGCTTGAGCTGCGGTTTGGAGATAAGTGCACTAAGGAATATAGCAGACTACAGTTAAAGTCCCGCTATCAAAAAGCGGGCGAAAGTCTGCAAGAATTGGCTGCCGATATTCAGAGACTTTCCCATCTAGCATTTTCGGACTGCCCAGCTGAGACACGTCAAGATCTGGCTCTCCATCACTTCATCGATAGTGTGCGGGATCCGGAGATACAGAAAACACTTAGACTCGCCGATGTCAAAGATATTGGATCTGCCCTAGTCTACGCACATAAGATAGAGGCTGCCCAGCAAGCCGCGCGTAAAGACCGGCACTCAATCAGAGCCGTCTCTACTACTGATACGGACTATGATCTCAGAAAGCAAATCGAAGATCTGCGGCGAAAATTCCGTAACTTGGAATTGAGTAAAGTTAGCAGAAACAAGAAAATTCAGTGTTGGACTTGCGGTGCAGTCGGACACGTTCAGAGAGACTGCCCGAAACGAAAAGATGGTGGAAATGATCTTCCACCACAGCAGGGAAACTAATATGTGGCCATCTCGCGGGGCGGAGATGTCCAGAGAGTCAGAAGCCCCATTTCAAATTGTTTCAAATTTCTTCCGTAAGTGGCGGTGACAATGGACTTTTCGTTATGGGACATGTCAACGAAGTTCCCTGTAGAATGATAATCGACACTGGAGCCAACGTAACTATCATTAGGACAGATTTGGCCCGCAAACTTAGTGAGAAACTCATCTGGACGCCGCCCTGCATTACCCTCCAAACTGTGACAGGTGACAAGATTAAAGTGCATGGAAAAGTAAATCTAAACATTGCATTTGGTAATGCTGTGTACCATCATATGGCATATGTCGCTGATATAAATGACGAATTTATTCTCGGATTGGACTTTCTCAAAGAAAACCATTTCAAGTTAGATTTTAAAAATAATGAACTACACTCATGTTCTGAAGACATAGCGATTTTTAAGACGAAATATTCAGATATTAAAACAGTCCATCATATAACTGCAAAGAGTGAAACAACATTACCACCAAGAACTGAGACAATAGTTTGCGGAGCTCTTTCAGAAGATAATAATTTTCATTATGGATTGACTGAATATCCAGATTCCGACAATAGCGTTAAAGGAGTACTAGTGGCTTCTTCACTCGTCGACCTTTCACGAAATGTAATCCCAGTAAGAGTTGCTAATCTAAGTAATAAGGTAAAACTTATAAAAGAAGGAGAAGTGCTAGCGACTTGCACTCCAGTGACCTGTATTAACCGAAATTGTCAAGTCACACTATCTGAGCCTCCTGACACTCTAATTAATGAACTCCTACAGAGAGCAGAGTTAGATGATAAACAGAGGAATGCTGCAAGAAATTTATTATTAGAATTCGGAGATCTCTTTTCCAAGAAATCAGATGATGTTGGGCGAACCAAATTGACGCAGCACCGAATCAATACAGGAAATCATCCACCCATTAAACAACATCCTAGAAGATTGCCATTCGCTAAGCAGGAAGAGGTGGACAATCTTCTGAGGGAAATGCAGCAGAATGACATTATTGAGCCATCAGAGAGTCCTTGGGCTTCGCCTATTGTTTTAGTTCGGAAGAAAGATGGTTCTACCCGATTCTGCGTTGACTATCGTCGGTTAAACAACATCACTAAAAAAGATAGTTACCCTCTTCCTAGGATTGACGATACACTTGATGCTTTATCCGGAAAACAATGGTTTTCGACTTTGGATCTCAAGAGTGGTTATTGGCAAGTAGAGATACATCCTGAGGATCGAGAAAAGACTGCATTCACCACAGGACAAGGACTTTGGCAGTTCAAGGTTATGCCATTCGGGCTTTGCAATGCACCTGCAACGTTTGAGCGCCTGATGGAGACAGTATTACGAGGACTTTCCTACGAAGCTTGTTTGGTATATTTGGACGATATCATTATTGTTGGGCGCACATTCGAAGACCATTTAAGAAACATCCGAAAGGTGCTGGAAAAATTAAAAATGGCCAACCTGAAGCTGAATCCTTGCAAATGTAATTTATTCCGACGTGAAGTAAGCTATCTGGGACACATTATCTCTGCTGAAGGTGTTAGAACAGATCCTGAAAAGATCTCCGCAGTTAAGGACTGGAGTCGTCCAAAAGATGTCCACCAATTAAGAAGTTTTCTTGGACTATGCACATATTACAGGAAATTTGTTAAGGGTTTTTCAAGTATTGCCAGACCTCTTCACAAGTTGACAGAAGTTAAACAGAGATTTCTATGGACAGATGAATGTGAGAAAGCTTTTAAACAACTGAAGGAGGCGTTGACATCTTCGCCCGTTCTTGCATATCCCCAGCCCGGAAAAATATTCATTTTAGATACGGATGCCAGCAACGAAAATATCGGAGCTGTTTTGTCGCAGGAAATTGATGGTAAAGAATGTGTCATTGCTTATTGGAGTAAATGTCTTTCGAAACCAGAGCGGAATTATTGTACAACCAGGAAGGAATTGCTGGCAATCGTCAAAGCCATAGAACATTTCCACCATTATCTCTATGGAAGAAAGTTCTTGCTCCGGACCGATCACGCATCCTTAACCTGGCTTTTAAATTTTAAAAATCCAGAAGGACAGGTAGCCAGATGGATTCAACGACTCCAGGAGTTTGACTTTGAAATACGTCATCGCAAAGGAACTCTTCATGGAAATGCTGATGCACTATCAAGGAAGCCGTGTAATGAAAGCTGCCGATACTGTTCTAGAGTAGAGAAGAACTATCAGCTGATAAATACTTCGGTACGCCAAGTTACTGTTTCATCTCCATCAAAACCAGACCCATGGAGTGATGAAGGACTTAGGGAAGCCCAAAAAGAAGACCCAGATATAAATCCAATTCTTGAATTGAAAGAATCTTCTAGTATGAGACCAAGTTGGCAGGATATCTCCACCTACAGTCCTGCTACTAAGCAATATTGGGCTCTTTGGGACTCACTCCATATAAGAAATGGTGTCTTATACAGGAAATGGGAGTCCGATGATGGACGTAATTTTAAATGGCAGCTTGTTCTTCCAAAATCAAGAATTTCAGATGTTTTGAAAGAATTGCACAGTAGCTCAACTGGAGGCCACTTCGGAGTAATGAAAACTCTACAGAAAGTTCGAGAACGCTTCTATTGGAGCAAAACGAGACAAGATGTAGAGAAATGGTGCCAATCTTGTGATGACTGTGCGGCACGTAAAGGACCGAAGAAACGTAGCCGAGGAAGGTTGCAGCGGTACAACGTAGGAGCACCTTTTGAGAGGATAGCATTGGACATTTTGGGTCCTTTACCACGATCCTCAAATGGCAACAAATACATACTAGTTGTCATGGACTACTTTACTAAGTGGCCTGAAGCGTTTGCAATCCCCGATCAAGAGGCGACTACAGTAGCCGAGGTTCTAGTGCAACAATGGGTTTCCAGATTCGGCACACCCTTACAAATTCATTCTGATCAAGGGACAAATTTCACCTCTGTTGTGTTTAAAGGAATGTGTCAAATTCTCGGAATAGACAAGACGCAGACCACACCACTACACCCACAATCGGATGGCATGGTAGAGAGGTTTAACAGAACCATCTTGAATAACCTCTCCCTTATGGTTTCCAGAAATCAACAAGATTGGGATTTGAAGCTACCGCTGTTTCTGCTTGCATATCGCAGTGCTGTCCATGAGACTACCGGATATACTCCTTCACAGATGCTCTTTGGTCGCGAACTTCGTCTCCCTTGTGATCTTCAGTTTGGTCGTCCACCGGATACATCTTCATCGCCAGAGGAATACCTTCGAGACCTTCAGGCACGTCTTGAAGATGTCCATAACTTCGCTCGAGACCGAATCAACCTGACGACCGAAAGAATGAAGACAAGGTATGACACAAGAGCGACGGGACATGAATTCCAAGAAGGTGACAAAGTTTGGTTGTGGAACCCGATTCGACGTAAAGGACTTTCTCCAAAGTTGCAAGCCAACTGGGAAGGTCCCTACACAGTCCTAAAAAGACTGAACGACGTCGTGGTTCGTATAAGAAAATCATCTGCTTCAAAACCAAAGGTAGTACATTATGATAGATTAGCTCCTTATCGTAATGTAGAGTAAAAATCAGTAGACCATGGTCTGTTTGTAAATAGTATAGATAATTTTAATCTTTTCTATTTTCTTGTATTTTTAGTGTATGTAATGTGCTCTGTATCCTCTTGAAATGTAAATTCTTTTATATTAAATTTAGCCTCCTATCAGGGGATTGTACTGCCCGGGACGTGCAGTCCTTGAGAGGGGGGCAATGTTACAAATTTGTAAATAATGATTATATTTGTCTTAAAATATCTCAGACAGATCAGAAATTCTCACATTTTGGGCAAAAATTGCGGTATTTAGACGTGTTGTAGTTTAAAAGCGGATTTCCTAATGATTTGGCGACTTGGCGACAGTTGGCGAGATTCTTGGCGACTTGGCGACGGTTGGCGAGATTTTTGGCGACTTGGCGAGAAATCGATACTTCTGGAAACATCCATCACCTAAGCTCTAGGACCAATATTTTTCGAGATAGCCTAGAAGCTTCCAGAACCTTGGCGAAATTGGTAGATTTCTCCGCCAAGTCAGGTATAAATACCGCAGCCCGACATGGAAGAGTTTAGTTTTGTGTAGACAGTCAGTTGAGTGAAGACGATTAGTTGTGACTGCTAGTTGTTCTCTGTCTGAGGTATTTGAGACCTGTGATTAGAAGCTGTTTCTTATTGTATCCGACGAATTGTAGCTGTATAATTGTGATTGTTACAGCGGGAATTTCGTTTATCTAGTGAGATTTTTACGAATAAAAGTCTTGTGTTCATTAAGTGGTTGCTTTATTCAACTCTCAATCGACACGAACCCGTGGAGCTCGGTACAATATATAAGAAATATTCCTTTTTTTAAATACATATTAGGAAGTACTATTCGAATTAAGGTTATTTATTTAGAAAATGTAAAGTTTAATTATTTTATAACCATGATTAATTTTTTAAATTTATATTACTAACTAGAACATTAATTAAAAGCCTGTTTGGGAAATCTTGTTGGTTGTTTAATATTTATAAAACAAAATTTCAGGCAACACATTTTTTTGTAAAAAATTACATTATTACTTCAAATTTTACTTTATTTTATTAAAATATTGCAAAATTTGTAGTGCTATTGATGATTTATTTACATTTTAGTGAAGGAATCTGAAATTCATAAAAAGAAAAGCTAATTTAAAATTATAATTAAGAAACAAATACATGAGTGAAAACTTTGTAATTTGTTCTTGCTTAACATATTTAAAATATATTGTGCTCAAGATTTTTCTAATACTACTGTGTACATTAAATACTACCTTTCAATTTTTTTAATTTTCATTTGGGAAAACAAAAATATCTCCCTGTGCACCAAGGAATACCACACAGGGCCCGAAGGTACAATAAATGTACTACATAACAAATCCAAATAAATCATGAGATGAAAAAAAATAATAATAAAAGAAGGCAGAGAGAAAAAAAGAGATATAAAAATAAAAAAGGAGTTAGATAACAGCATGGATAAATTTTTTAAAAAATTCAAAATTCTCTTTCTTTACTAGGTCCACCAAAATCGGGGGCCACCTGTTATTTAAGTCTTTACAAAGCTCGTTCCTTTCTTCTGAAACAGATGGGCATTCAAGAAGAATGTGAGAAGGGTTGTCACTCCCAGAGTTGCACATGCACACCTCACTGTTTTTAATGTGGAAACGGTGTAGGTAGCTATTGAATTGTCCATGTCCAGTGAGGAATTGCGTAATTTTAAAGTCAGTGTAGAACCAGTAGTTCTTAATTCTACAGGGAACTGAAGGGAAAAAGATTTTGTCCACTTATACAATTAGGAGAGGAAACAAAAACTACCTTCCAATATTGTCACACTTTTTAAAAAAATTTTCAAATATATCTATGTTTTGGGAAAATAAGAATTTATGAAGAAAGTGTTTGATTTGTAAAGTAAGTTTTAAAAATAGAATAATCACAAATAACTTTTAGTAGTAAGACTATTCAGAGTAAAGCCTCTTCATATCAACTTCAGCCATATTTGAAAGCTGGAATAGGTATTGGGAGAGAGAGAGAGTTTTTGTAAGCACGTGCATTTTTAAAAGTTTTCTATTTTTCCTTCATTGTGATGTCCGACAAGAAGCCAAAATGCAGTGTGTTTTTTGATGTTATAATTGAAGAGGTTGTAAAATTAATATGAGACTTTTCCATTTCAAAGAAAAGATATTAACACACCTAGTGATATTTCCACATTAAAAGAAAGATGGCCTTGCTTATTTTTAAAGCAAAGCATTTTGGACCATTTTAAGTGCTGTAGATTTAAATGAAAGTTTAATTAATTTAAACTTAAGTTTGTGTGTGCATCAACTAACAAAGTTAAAAGAATTGTTAATTTCTTAAAAACTTCTCCTACTGGAGGTTGTAAAATACAATCTTCAACCATTGAGGAATTGGATAGAAAAGAGGATGTTGGAGCTTGTATTGTTCTTCTATCTGCATATTTTGGAGAAGACTTGAAAAAATATTTAGAAGTATTGCAGTAAAGTATTCAAAACTTCATTAAAAAATTATTGCTTAGTAAATTATAAATAAGAAATTTAGAAATGAATGTAAAAATTAATCATAAATAAATTAATCAGGAATTTGTTTATTGGTTTTAGATTTCCACATCTTCTCAGGATGCAGTAGATATTATAGACTTACCTTGCACACCATGTGTATTAATTTGTGGTATGTATTATTTATATATTTCATAAGGTTCTGAAATGTTTTAACTCAAAATCAAAAATTTGTTGTTACATTTATTGACCTCTTCAAATACTGTTTACTCCGCTAACATTCTATTTAAAATAAATCATATGAATATATAAAATTTAAGAAAATCTAAATAAATTGTTTTAGTTAAATATATCTTTTTTGATACAACTTCAATTGTATTCTCCTTTATTTATCTTTAAGTACGTATATAATGCCTTAAATATGCAGAGTTAATGAACAGCAAATTTTTTTATATTTCCTAATTTTGCACTATTTCATGTAATTTCTTATTGAAATTAAAGTTTTCTTAGAGAGAAATACAACTTTGATCTCACTCTAAGACAACTTAGATTTCACTTTTGAGGTAACTATTTACGAGTTAAAGAAATTCAGTTTTAAGCAAATGTTTTATAAAATGTTATTTCATAAATTATTGTTACTTTGACACATTATAGCATTTTAATTTTTCTGTTTATTTTCGATGGAAATATTTTTAAATTGTGTATATATGTATGCAAAAGAAATGTTTCCATATTCTCTACAAAATTAATTTTTTTAACTTAAAATCGGCTTTTGTAAGTTATCTTTAAAATGTGGGCATAAGGTTCATGTTTTGGACTTTATTTCTAAAAATTTGTAATTCACAGTTCCCATTGGAAATGTTATGATTTGCTTCTCAGAGGATATAATTTTCGATAACATAAATGAATCCTTATAAAACAAATTCTATATTCTCTTTTAATTAAATCAATTACAAATTAGTTTTTCGAGATAGAAAACATCAGTTAGAATGATTTAATTGAAGTACAGATTTTATCATCTTCATAAGAAGTGAGACCTTCATTACCAAAATTCTTATCATTAAATTGCTAAAATCCCTTGAAATAATTTTTATCATCAAAATTATTGTGATTGCATGAATGCAACAACCACTTGGTAACTATTAAAAGAAGCATATTTTAGGGAAATTCAATCAATTATATGAAACAATAAAAAGTTCTAAATTATTTTATTGAACTATTAAACAACTTTTTCCTCTGAAATATTCAGCTCTTGAAATTTCAAATTAGTTATTCATGTGTCTGATTTCTATATTTTTCAGGTGCTTGTTCAACTTTAATCCCTCGCGGGGAACGAAATCTAAAAAATATGTCAAGAATGGAATCCAAGCAACGTGTTTTTGTCACTTTTAAATAATTTATCCAACTTTAAATGGCTATAATTATTAAAATGTAAATAAAAAAATTCTTTACAATTATTTGTGTATTGTCTACTATATTGTTTTTTTTCCTCAGAATCTTTATTTGCTTTTATTATAATGGAAAAAATCAATCACTTTAAGCAATATCAAAAAGAAAACTTTTATTGTCTTTACAGTATAATTAAAATACGATATCATTAACTAATTTCCCTTTGGTAATTTTAGTAAAATCGAATGTTTTGTAAGGTTTTTTTATCCTAAATCTGTAGAATCACATATATCAAAAATCAATTTTATGCTTTCCTTTGTATCGTATTTAATATATAACTGTTTTTCTTAATTTTTTTTTTTTGAAAAAATATGTAATAAAAAAATTCAAACTTCTGTTAAAGTTACGATTGGGAGGTAAGAAAGTTAAACAATCTCGTTGGGTATTGAAAGTTAAATTATTGATCACAAAATGTTCTGAAAAATGACTTCTGCAATATAAGTTATGTTTTTGTGATTTGTATACTGAATAAAAAATTGCTTAATAATAGTTTAAAAATTACAGTAAAAAGTGTTGTAAAAATTACAGTAAAAAGTGTTGTAAAAATTACAGTAAAAAGTGTTGTAAAAATTACAGTAAAAAGAACTGTAAAAGTTTTACGAATATGCTGTAAAATTTACAGCATATTGTACTGGCGCCCAAAACGCCAGTACATTTTGCTGTAAAATTACAGTGCTTTTTTAGAGTGTAGCTGGTTAAGGCGTTCACTCTCGTTTTCGGAAGATAATGAGTTCGAATCTCAACTCAACCAAAGATCCGTACACAATATGATTTTGCGTTTAAAACTGTTACATACACGCGATACATCTTTTCCTTTAGAATCCTGCATCCCAGAGCACACCTGGAATGGGAAAGTTACTTTTTAGGATATCATTATTTAACATTTATTGCTTTTAGCTTAAAATGTATGCCTTGCAAATTGAAAACAAATATCTCCGAAAAATTTCTCAAGTTGAGTTATTCACTCAGTTTTACGACTTGACGTACTTAAAATTTTTTAGTATTTATTGCTTCACTCATTTGTCTGCTTGTAATATCTACCATTAAGTTTTTATTTTATGATATATTTTACATCCTTCTTATATCTTTTTTAAAAAAATGTTATCATAGCTTTATATTTGTAAATTAAGCACCGAAATATTGCTGGCTGTGGCTCTCTGGGGTTGGCAAAAATCTCTCATATACTAATTTGATAGTACACTCAGAAAACAAGAATTTTTTTGGCAATATATTAAGATGATTGAAGAATTGTAGAAGGTTTGTTAGATAAGGCAACACGTGTTTAATTATAAAAAGGAATATATTCATCCGTTTTTAAGGACCTCGTGAACGATTGAATGTGACTTGGTCTTTCTGGCAACAGGTAGAACATATTTGTACCAAAACTGGACTTGAAACAATTTTATTTAACACAACAACGCAGGAAAAAATAGACATGACATTGGCTACATTTGTGGTGCTCTGCTTCTTACACTTGATAGTCTTTTCAACCGAAACAAATTCAGCGACTGATCGCATATTTTCATAAAACAAAAACCGAGATCTTAAAAAACAGACGGAGCACTTACATTCGATATACATATGTGATGTTCATCAGATGGCGCTATTCAAAGGAGTTAACCTGTCCTAGACAGAGAAAATCTTTCCTGGTTTGAAAAGTTATGTCCTTTTGAATAAAGTACATAATGAAACAAATGAACAGATAACCAACTTAATGATTCTGGCCAAATAAACACAATAAATTTCTAAATGAGAAATTGAATAAACAACAATGCAGAAATGCAAAAATATTTTTACAAGAACATGTAACAAAAATTATTTTAACCAATTTAGTAGATCTACAAGTTTGTGCAAAATTCCTTTGCGATGCACAGTTATCAGGTTGTAAAACGAGTGCTCAATGCATTAGTCCAGATTTAGTACGAGCGCTTCAACGCAACCATGCTAATGGTCCATTCGCGATGACCATCAAGACAGAAATGTAGTTTTTCGGTCGCATGCATTACAGCTCTCTTTCTGCAGTGGAATGTTTCTCTTCGCGATGCGTAAATTTTTAGCTTAGATACAAAAAAGGATTGCGTTGCTATTTGTTAAAAGAGAAAGCAGTATTTATTGCTACTCTAAATTGAAAATTACTTTAATTTCGAAATTTAGTTGACAAATTAGGCGAAAATATTTGACACTTTAAACTGTCGAAGAATTAATGATAAAATTCGATATTTGTGTGAATATTTTGAATTATGAGAGAAATTGGCAGACACTCAATAATATGGCTCTGATTCATCATGTCATTCAAAGCATCAATGATTTTCTCTAGAATAAAGCAATCTTGTATGGTCCCACTAATCTAGTTTATGAAGAAATTTTAAAAAAATATCATAGTAAATACTAAAATTCCTGTTGTAGAACAAGCAACTAAGAATCAAACTCAAACCAAAAATCATACCATTCCTATTCACTATTTCAAATGTGGAAAAAATTAACATAAAAATTTGATTAACTGTAGAGACAAATGTGCTTTCGTTTTAATTCTTTTAGCCATATAAGACCAGAGATAATAAATGTTCCACGCCGATAGATAACAACAATTCATACTCTTAACAACTACATCATTTTTTGTCAGGGCAGGCATGGAATAGTTAAGATCTCTGATATTTTGATCGATTGGTACCAGAAGGCATGCAAGCGAAGATCTGTACCGTTCAAGTGAGTTTTCTGCAGTGACTGATTCGCAATGAACGCCGAATAGATTTGGTAAAACTCTGAAGTATATACTCTCAGGCAGGTATACAAATCAATAACGATATTTTCTCTACAACTGTTTCTTTTTCAAAATCAAATGAGTTAATTATTGATACAGATATAATATAACTCATGGAACACTAACGTTCAATAATGAGGGTATTCATTTATGTAAAACAGATACCAACAGTTTTTCGTGCATTTAGTTAACGCTATTAACACCTCACAGACATTGATTTAAATCACATACTGCATAAAAAAATGTAAACAAGAAGTAAACAATTTAATTAACAACTACAAACACACAATAAGACGTGAACAACAGAGTTGAAAATGTCTATTATTTAAAAAGATGACATTTCAGTTTGTCAACGAGCACGTTGAATGTCCATACTAGAAAATGAATTAGTATCTAAGCGAATCAATGATTGGTTAAAAGAAAGAATTATCCAGTAGCGAATATGCTAGTCCAATTGGCTTGGTAAAAAACAGATAATTCTGAACGTTTATGCATTGATTTTCGTAAGAAAATCACACACAAAGACCATTATCCATTACCTCTCATTAATCAGTTACAAAGAGCAAAAATAGTAATTTCTATTGACTTAAAAAATGACTTCTTTCATTTTGATATTGATCCTAATTGTTCAAAATAATCTAGTTTTGTTACCCATAAAAAACAATACGATTTCCTTAAAGCTCCTTTTGATAGCAGATGTTACTTTAATTATGTACATGGGGATGATTTTATCATACCATCTTAAACTGAGGAAGAGGGATTTATTTAATTGAAACGTGTTTTCGCAAAGTTGCTTCAAATTACGAACTTAATATTAATTTTAAGAAATGTTAGTTTTTTAAAATGTAAAGTTAAATTTTCGGTCCATGTTATAGAAAAAACATTATTTCATTCTCCCCATCAAAAATCAAAGCAGTAAATAACTTTTCTGAACCCACAAAGATGTTAAACACTTGTAATCATTTTTGGGCTTGGTGGGTTACTTTCGAAAATATATTCCAAATTAAGCCATTATTGCCAAACCTCTAAGTGACTTACTAAAAATGTCTTCTACTTTTGTTTCTGGTTGCACTGAAAAGACTACATTTTTCAAGTTAAAGGAATTACTGACAACACATCCTGTTTCGAATTTATTTGTGCCTGTTCGAAGCACACTCTGATGCATTTAAACTTGGATTTGGCATAGTTCTCCTAGAGAAAAATATGATAACGGAAACTTTCAACCAATTTTGTGCATGAGCAGAGAAATACCTCCTCAGGAGGAAAAATTACAGTTATGAACTTGAGGTTCTGTTGTAGAAGAGCTAAATTTAAAATAATTACATACTATATGGCTTTTCAGAAACGATGGACGAAGCTGAAAAGTTGCGCGATGAGCTCTTTTGTTACAAGACTTTGACTATGTTATTTCTCATAGGCCAGGAGGTAAGCAAATGCAACATATTGCGGCTTTAAGTCGCTACCCGGTTATGATTATTTCCCACCCATATTACTCAGAAGATAATGAAGTCCAGATCTTCCGATGAATTTATCATAAATATGAAAAGTGCAGTCAAAAATCACTTAGTTCTAAATTTAAAGTTAAAAATGGCATTTTATACAAATTGGTCCAATGCGAAAAACTTTCAATTGTCCCACAAGCCATGCGCAATCAATTAATTCAACATGTGCATTCTAAAGATCCTTTTTCAGTACAAAAGACAACGGAAATTATTAAAAGAGGTTATTATATACAAAATTTTGATAAGTTAACACAAACTTTCATTGCCCATTGCATCACGTGTATTTTATCTGCCAGAAAATCAAGTAAATCTGAAGGACTTATGGATCCAATCCCAAAAGATGGCACTCCTCTCGATAAATATTGATTTTTTAGGACCCTTGCCATCAGCAAACAAAAATTACAAGTATTTATTTTCTGTAATGGGCACTTTTACAAAATTTATTAGGATATATCCTGTTAAAGCTGTATCCTGCAATAAAGAACATCTTATTCCACAATATGCAAGTCAAAATTACAGCAAACAGTTTTTGGTAACCCTCGACGAATAATCTCTGATGAGGGATCAGCTTTCACATCCCATGAAATCCAGTTTTACAGTACTGAAGGTAATATTGAGCACATACCGATCACGACGCGAATCGTCAAACCATAATATTATATATATATACATATATATATATATATATATATATATATATATATATATATTGCAGTTTTAACTAAACTATCTTTAAAAGAATCCACAAAATGCTATAAGCATGTATCTAATGTCCAACGTATAATGAAAAGTACTGCTCAAACAACAAAGTTCTCAACATTTGAATTAATGCTTGGTATTGTGCCTGTCTTGTGACAGCTAGGCTAGTATTCTAAGGTGCGCTGCTCCACATTTCCAACCATGCTTGGTATTAAAATGCGAAATGAAAGTGATATTTACATTAAACAACTATTAGAAGAACATCTTTAATATGTAGTGCATGATAAAAAACAATTGCGTGATATTGCTAAAACTAATATCTTACAATACCAAAAACAAAATAAATGCTATTGTGAAAACGAAGGAAACCTCCCAATATATACCAAGTTGGTGATTTAGTCGCTATCCCATGAACACAGTTCAAAACCAGGCTTAAAACTTTAGCTTCAATATTTTGAACCTTACCAAGTTAAAACAAAAAGGTAAAAAACGATATGACGTAGAAAAATTGTTAATCATAAAGGTCCTAATACAACATTCTCCTCTGCAGATTTAACGAAGGCTTGGTCGACTATGTGTAAATAATTTTTCATCAAACTACTATCTTGTGTATAATATATTTGTTCCTGTTACCGTTATTCTAAAAAGCATTTCCTTTTACCTAGCATTACTCCAAGTATTATACATCTGTAAGAATTTCGTTTAGCTTCATTTAGTTGCCTAAGATTATTTTGTGTTAGATCAAGATGTTTGCGATACGTTTCCATACGATAAGAACGAGCAAGGTTAAAGAAGAAAAATGAGAGGAATGGAGAATTGTAAGTAGACGATTAAAACAGCTTACGAGGGAGATGCAAGAAGTTAAGACGAATCGTCACAGCATTGAAAGATGTTCTTTTCTCAATAAGATGACAGATGAAAAAATTCTATTTCGTTATTTCTCCTTCGTATTCTGCTGTTGCTTTCGTTGCCAGGTTGGTTTGGTTTGTCGCTCAACGGTCATTTTCTGCACACGAATTAGACCAGGTTTAAAGTGGGTTCCGAACCACTACAAACATCCATGTCCAAGGTGCGATTCGAACCCACGAACTGTTGAACCGAAGGCAAGAACGTTAACCATTCGGCTGCCAGGAGCATTTAGAACAGCCGAGTGTCAAATATAGAGTGCCGGATGACGTAGCTCAACATCATGATATCATTCTAGTAGCAGCAGCTATCCTGGTATCAAAAACATGTAAAAGGAACTTCAGATGAAAACGAAAGATGGTCCAATGAAGACGTATTTTTAACCTTGACTGTTCCAAAACCTAAATGTTGTTATAATCCATTTTTGTAATTATGATTGTAAATTATGTTTAATATATCAATTAAAAGTATAGTAAATGTTAAATTGAATGTATGGTAAAAATATAGTTAAAAGCGAGTTAAAATGCATGACAGAAACTAGGAAGTTTTAGTAAAAATTATTTTTCCAAATGTCGCCAAGAATGCTTTAAAACCGTATGGGAAGAGGCACGCGACAGCAGAAAGCTGCATGTTTTCTTCCTGTAATGAGTCTCCCGTTAGAAAAAAAATTAGAGCTTGCTTGAATTTTCATCAACTAGTCAGACTATCCAAAACATGCGGTACATTTTTCGACGTATCATGCAGATCCAAACGCAGAAAAGTATCGTGGGCTTAATGGCGGTAAATAGCACGTAGTCGCAGTGTCCTCTATGTGAAATGTTACTTCTGGGGATGGTTTTCCGAGTCTAGGGGTCTTCTTTTCGGCCCCTGCTTTTACTCACGAAGAGCCACCCACTGAATCCACCATTGTTGTCATCACTTCTGCCCCTTCTAACAGGTGGAACACCCTAAGTAGCCAAGCCTCAGAAATAAAAAAACGACTGGAAGTGTTAAATTTGTTTTTTTAAAACATTAATAAGAGTAATTTGTATTTATAATAATACATTAATAAAATAAAGCTTTGCTTTTAAATGGGGAAAAATTACAACTATAAATAATGAGTTTTAATTATTTACAGTAGCGATTTTCACAAAAATTGATTAATAAGTATTAATAGCTTACTTTTAAATCAGTTTTTGTGAAATTATTATAGCTAACATATAAAGTTATGGCAGTTACAAATTAAAAATTCATTGATATTCACACATAACATGATGAAATCTCATGAAATATTTGGCTCATTTTTTATACTCTTCTGAAGTAAAAAAATATTTAATTTCTAGTTCCGCCGATTAATTTATTCTGCCTTCTACAAGTCGTTTCACGTGAAATAGAAAATTATTCGTGAAAATCAAAACAGAAAATCGAGAAGCAATGCATATGTAATAACCATAAGATTGATGTTAATTTAGAAAACATTGATACGTTGGTTACAGTAGCAAAATAACTGAAAATATATCGAACCGAAATACACTGATAATTTTCGGTTTACATTTCCGATTCGATGCCCAACAATAAACTAATATTGGGTTGGCAACTAAGTAATTGCGGATTTTTTTAGAAAATCAAAGACAAATTTTTCATGTAACTAAATAACTTTATTCTGTAATGTATTGCCCATTTTGATCAATGACCTTTTGCCATCTTTCAGGCAGCATCATAATCCCACGTTCATAAAACTTCTGGTTTTTATTAGCAAAAAACTGAATCAGGTACAATTTCACATCATCATTATTGAAATTTTTACCATTCAAGGAGTTTTGTAAAGATCGAAACAAAAAGTAATCAGATGGTGCAAGGTCAAGCCCATAGAGTGGATGTGAAAAAACATTCCAACCAAGCTCCAATAATTTTTGCCGAGTGATCAAAGATGTGTGTGGTCTTGCATTTTCATGATGGAATACAACACCTTTTCAATATGTCAATTCGGACTGCTTTTCTTCAACTGCATTGTTTAATTTCGTTAGTTGTTCAACGTAGACATCAGAATTGATCGTTCGGTTGGGTGGTAAGAGTTCAAAGTAGACAATTCCTTTGTAATCATACCAAACTGGTAACAAAACCTTCTTTTAATGAATATCAGCTTTTGATGTTGTTTGAGTTGGCTCACTTGGCCTGCACCACGATCTTTTCTGCTTGATATTGTAGTAAATAACCTATGTTTCATCGCCAGTTATCAGTCGTTTTAAAAATGGATCATTCTTATTACGTTTCTTTAGCCAATTGCAGCTGTTGATGCGTTGTGTTAAATGCGTTTCTTTCAGTTCGTGAGGAACCTATGTATCGAGTTTTTGAACACAGCCAAGTTGTTTTAAGTGATTTTCAATGCATGTATGTGATACATGAAGCTTCTCTGCAATCTCACGTGTTGTACTGTGACGATGCGAATCGATTATTGCTTTGATTAGGTCATCATCAACTTCGACTGGACGATCAGAGCGTTTTACATCTTTGAGTGAAAAATCACCAGAATGAAATTTGGCAAACCAATTTTGACACTGCCGTTCTTTTAAGGCTTCGTCACCATAAACAGAACATAACTTTTTATGAGCTTGTGATGCATTTTTCCCTTTTCGGAAATAAAAAAGCAAAATATGACTAAAATGTTCATTTTGATTTCCCATTTTTCAACGAACGCCAAACGAAAACTAAGCAGCCGATCAAAAAAAACTTTTTTTACTGATTGACAGCTGAATTGCCAACTATCAAATAACAAAATATGTTTTAGATTTGTACTACGTCTGCAAACCTAAAAATTCAACTGAAGGCATCTATGACTGAAATCCGCAATTACTTAGTTGCCAACCCAATAAAATGGAAACATTTTCATCGAGGAATTAAGATATTGTTTAAACCAGAAGTTTCCCAGTGATGGTACACTGACTACAAGTGATCCGTGGAAAATTAATGATTCGAAGAAAAATCGCATAGTTACATTAAGTCGTACAAGACAACTAACAAAAAGTTTCATTTAAAAAAATCTGAAAATCAATGACTACTAACAGAACCCGTGATAAATTAAACTTGCCATTATTCTTTTGACCTTATGTGCTACTTATTTGTGAAATATTCTTTCTAGAATCGTGACTTTTTAATAACATTTGCAATGTACTGAAGGCGACATTTGAAAATGGAAACTATAAACTGTGTTTGATATCATGCCAGAGACATAGTAGGCAATGGCCAGTTGAGATGTTTCTAATCTCCCACCTAGCCTAACTGTGTCATAGATCAATGAAATCGTTGCCTTCAATGAAGTCACGAGAAACGGATCATCGCGGATATCCCCCAGTTAAGCTGCAAACTTCATTCAATTGATGGATGAACATTGACATTGTTTTCAATGCTGGTTTTTCATTTTTCATGAAGTTTATAAGAAGTCACGCTGGTAGATATTTGGAATAGGGTGATTTTGCAGCAATTATATATATTTGGAAATTACTTAGAAATACTAATAGGTTAGCAAATTATTAATTAATTATTATTTTAATTAATAATTGATAATTATTAATCAATAAATTATTAGTTAATAATTAATTAAAACTATTAATTCATAATGCATTAGATTTAAATTACATAACTCATTAAAATTAATAGCAATATTAATTGATATTAATCAATGGTGGTCAAAAAGAAAAGCCTTGTGTACATGAAATTCTATATATAAATTGGTCTTTATAAAAGTGAAAAAGTCTTACAAAATGCATAGTTTGCTACTTTAAAACAGATGCAATATGTAGTATCTGTTTTGAAGTAGCAAACTATGCATCTACAATCAAAACAACCAATCAACCTTCGGCAACGCTAAAATTTGTTTATTAAAATTGCTTAGATAAAAAATATGTGCGAAAAGACAAACCATGAAAGGAATCACAAAGAGCACAAGTTCCAAATAAATATTTATTGAGCCACGTGTATAAAAAAGAGGCCTCTTTCGTTACTCGAGTGATAAAATAAAGATTCTGAGAATTCACGAGAGGCCGGGTGCATTTCTTTCGGAAGAACATTACAATCAGCTTGTGTGCGTCCAACTAGCCATGAAAGAAAAAAAGTAAAGCTGAAATGAATAGGGGAAAAAAAAAGGAATAAGTCTTTTTTCCAGATGATATGTCGTTCTCGTTTTCTTATGGAATATGGCACTTGAAATTATTTCAATAAGTTAGGCGCTAAAATAGGTGAGAAATTACATTTTATGACAAGCAAAATAATTTAAACAGACCGTGGAAATGGAAAATACAAATTTAAAAAATGCATGTATAAAATTCCGCTAAGAAAATGAAATGGCGCCAAACAACGATTTTTAGCCAATAAACTATTTATCAAATACAAATGTGTAAAAGTGGTATTATTTTTTGGTTTTTCACTTCTTTTGCTATTGTTACCATAAGGGATTTCTTTTATGTTTAGTTATTTATGAAAATAAAGTGCACCATAAATAATCAGATAATAAAATATTTAGATTTTAACCTTCTTTTTTTAAGAAATTAACTTTATGCTTTTAGTTTTTATCAAACATGCACTGAGAAACAATATAGTGTCAATTTGGGACAACTTTCCAGTTCAACGGAATTTTACACAAATATCACCAAAAATTTGAACACACATACAAAATGAAAAGCACAATATAAAAATACATATTTATAAATTGCTGGTTTAAATGAACATTACATAGAAAGTATAGATATCAACTCAAACACTGAAATAATGCAGTAAAAAAATATACCTACTATTTTTTAGTTTAATTAGGAAAAGGAATAAGACAGAAACACATCAGTAATAAAATATATATTATATTTGACTTTATGCTAAGTACTTAGTTAGCGAATAGATAAAATTTCAGCTCTTATAGTAAGTACATGAACTTCAAAAGATATTTCTTCCCTATGGAATGTGAAGTTTAAATGGAAAATTATGGAAAAACATATTTAATTTCCTATTTGATGCAGCATTCAGAGATGAAATTCTTATTTGATATTTTTTCCAATACAAGAAATAACAATTCAAAATGTACATAAAAACACATCACAATAAAATCTGATTTTTTTTTAAACGACACATTAATAATATTTCATATGTACAAATTCAGACACCACATAAAATCCTTCCCAGGCTGCAAATGGTACATAAGGACATTCAATTCCAAATTAGAAATAACTACAAAAAGAACAGTACACGCATCAAATCACAGAATGATTGTCAAGTTAAACTTATTCTTCAGATAAACGATCAACAGAATTTCAGAATTAAATTCTGACGTGTTAATCTTTACTGTTACTTTTTTTCAATGTTAAAGTAAAAAAATAATTTTTTATATATATATCTGCAGCCTGAAAAAATGAATAATATTTACAAAATCGATGAGTTTGAGAACTGATATGAATAAATCCTTCGAAATACCTTCAGAAACGTAACATCATTCTGTTTCGAATCTCGCAAATTAATTTCATAAGGTAAAATCAACAAAATTAATCTCGGCAAACGAATCAAGAATCAAGTGCATCGATGCAACAGACTGGGCCATAACATTTGAGTAGGATCATAGCGTGTAAAAGCTGCATATCTCACTTGTATTTTTGTTGAAGACTTTTAGAAGGAAAAAAACCCATTGAAGTTCGAAATGTCGCACTCTATACAAAAATTTGAATTCTAGAAAAATTGCTTTTATCTTACAATTTTTAAAAATTGAATTTCTCATGCAGTCAAACTAGATTTAGAATCTCTTTGGTCCTGTGAAATCTCGCTTTCTGTGTAGGTCAGACGTGTGCTCTTGGGTCTTTGGATTGTCTTTTCAGGAGGTCATTGTAAATGGTGCCTAGAGTTTTGTATATAGTTTTGAAAGGGGGTCGATCAGATGGCTTTCGCTTCCAGCACTGCTGCATAAGCTTGTAGATGTCGGCCGGACAGTCATCCGGCCGCTTCAGGGTGTTGCCCTCCTGAACGTACTTTACAACCTCTTCGTGGGTCATCCCATAATAAGGCTGCAGTGCGAAGGAAAATATTTCCCATAAGACGACGCCGAACGCCCAAACGTCGGACTCTATGATGAACTTGTTGTAGAGGATAGATTCGAGGGGCATCCAGCGAATAGGGATAGCGTCGTCTTCATTCCCTTTATAGTAATTGGCCGCGTAGATCTTTTGAGACAGTCCAAAATCTGATATCTTCACAACCATATCGTCGGCGACCAGGCAGTTCCTGGTAGCGAGGTCACGATGCACGAACTTCCGCTCGGACAAATAGACCATACCGGCTGCCACCTGCTTAGCAATCTTGGTGAGATCCACGTGCGTCAGGCGGACATCGCTGAAAAGGTTCCCGCTGCCAGTGTGCATGATGTAGTTGGTGGGGGAGCACGATCGCAAGAACTCGTTCAGATCTCCTTTGCCCATGAACTCGAAGAGCAGACACATGGGTTTGCCGATGGCGCACACGCCGAGCAGCTTCACGATGTTCGGGTGATCGAACTCCGCCATCAAGCAGGCCTCGCGCTCGAAGTCACTCTGCAGGTCATCGGACGCCTCGTCCTTCAGCATCTTGACCGCTATCATGGTGAAATCTTCACCTTTGACAAGTCCTGGTGCTTTAGCCTGAAAGACGCGCCCGAAAGCGCCTTGGCCTATGTCCCTTATATAGATGATGTCATTCCGGGGATATTCCAGGTTCTCCAGTTTGGGATGCAGCTTCGCTTGAGTGCGATGGTAAGACACATTTGAGGGAAGTTTATCAAGGTCGATTTCTACATCAGGGTCCTCCCCATCGCTGAGGCGTGGAGGTCTCTCGTTGGGCGAAGTGTATCCAGGCGTAGGAGACTGGATTCCTGACTTGTGCCGTATGCGTCTCAGTCCAAGGACAATAGCTAGGAGAATGACCACAGCGGCCAGGCTCAAGGAACACGTCATCAGGATGAAGGTTGGAGTGAAGAGAGGTTCAGATGGTGGCTCAAATATATCGATGAGCTCGGTGTCCGGCTGAGATATCTGGCTGCTGTTATCTAATTTCAGAAAAATGCAAAATGATTAGCTATCAATAAAAGGCAATAGGTTTATATGAATTGTAGAGAAACTCAGAAAACAAATTACACATTCTTGCAAAATGTAAAGTAAATCAACCTTACAAACAGTAAATAGTTTAAATTTATTATATATATATTAGATATAAGTTTATCAGACTTGTATTTCACTAGTTTGCATAGCTCAATAAAAATAAATATTTACTTAGGATGTTAATTTAAAAAGAATTACTTTATAGTTAAAAAAAGCTTTTATTTGAATACATGATAAAAGTTGAGGTATTAAAAAATATAATTAGATATATTAAACTTAACAATATGGGGAAGTTGATAAGCATTTATGATCTTTCATTTCTAACTTTTACACCGCCCAAGAGCTACGTAAAAGAATTATCAAACTCTCTTAAACAGTGATCTCGCCCAGATTTTAGAAAAAGCATTCCATTTATATTCTTCCTTTATAAATTCAATTTATAATCTTCAGCTAATAACTCGAAAAATATTGCACATCTGTTTATATTTTTAAAGCAATTATAAATATCAATTCTCTTAAAAATATATAATTGAATATGCTTGACTGCTTTTGTGGCCTTCTTGCGGTATCACGGAAAAGTCATTAAAACCAAAATGTCCTACAATATTTGTAACTGTCATCTGCATTTTAAATATTAATTCCCATTTTAAATATTATTTAAACTGCATTTTAAATATTAATTAAAGAAAATGTTATCTAAACTGATACAGACATAAAATAAAAGATGTTATTTAAACTGCACCTTTAGTTGATTAGGAGTTGCTTTATAGCTTTAGCGAAGAGCCATGGTTCATTGTAAACATGACAGATGGATATCCTGGTGGGCATCCACGTCGACCACCAACAGTTTCAATAGGAAGACTTTTATTGTTGCTCCCATCTGCTCTGACCGAGTCAGACCGTTGAATGAATGAAGTGGGTAATTGTGGACATCCTCCCAATCCAATCCAAGGCAGTCTCAGATGTGCTGAGGTGATGCCTGCATTTAGGCTCTTGCTACCCCCGAATATGAAACACCTTTCAAGTACCACTGGCAAGTAGGGACAGACATGTGTTGCAACTTACGTTATCAGGAATTGTTCTGCCAAGTAAATGACATACAATGCATACGTTTTTTTGTATAAGTTTGGGCTGATTTGCCTGTTCGATTTGTGATTGCTTTTCCACAAACCAGAATTAATTACTACAATTTAAAGATAATTCCTAACCATTACAAAGTATGTAGTTCAAGGTAAAAGATAAATTCTTGAATTGCGGAATTAAAAATGGAAATAAAGAATAGCATTAAAGTTATTTGAATCTCAAAAGTAGAATAGATGAAACCTCTCCCTGTAATCGAATGGAAACTTGAATCCAAGAAAATCTACTGTGTTTGAGACAAGCAATTGTATCCATTTTTAAATACTAAGAGATGGTTAAAGTGATGAAAGATACAAAACCTTTGAAATTTACGGTAACTAGTAATTGAGAAATGGAATCAGGTTACTTCCACATTTTTCGCTTTTTTAAGTGGTCATGATTGGTTTTATCAGATAAGTGGAACTCATGAAACCATTCTTCCTTTAAGTTCAGACATTCAAGAACAAGGACCTCCACCTGCAATTTTCAAGTTATTTCAGAGTATAGGTACATTTGATCTTAACACATCGTCTAGTGATGAATCGCCAAATGTTTTTCTCCTGTCTGAATGCTATGCATACAATTGGTGATGTTCGGACAGTTTTAGGCCCTCAAGGAAGGTGGAACACAACAAAGCCATCTCACACGATGGCATGACACATTTTCACTTAAAAACTATTTCAAAATTTTATTTCATGTCACAAAATTAATCTAAACAAGAAACATTTTTTGTCTTTCATTGGATTCGTAGAGAGCATGTTGAAAAATACCCAATCTCTTCGCTCGCGCAAAAAAAAAAGGTATCATTCATTTTTCTAAAGAAGATTTGAAGATAGCTGTCATCTCCTTAATGTCCATGAGAAAGTGATTAAAATGAAATATCCCAATAGAAATTTTGGGTTGCCATCTTTTATTTCTTCATACACTCTCACTACATGTCTGCACTTGGAGTATCAGAAATACAGAATAGGATTACTAAGCACAAATTCTATTCTTTTCTGACTTCAATTTTCATGAAGAACGTTTATTGCTGAGAAACAATCATCGAAAGAAATTTTAAGTTTACTTCTTGAGATACTTTTCGACATTCAGCTACGTCTTTTCTGCTAATCAAAACAAAAAACCAATTTTTACTATGCTCCAGATATATTGAACATATTATTTTTTATCTATGCTTCCTGCATTACTGCTCCCTTTCCAAGAATGTCATAATAGACAATCAACATATGTACTTTAATCCAAATGAGAATTTTAATTACCTAAATATTTTTTGATATTTCTAATTCCTTATCAATAGTGATCTTAATATGTTTGATATTATAAATTATGCCTCAACAAACCAAAAGGTATTTTTTTTAAATCTGTTGTGTGTGTTGTTGCTTATCTTATCTGGTTTGCCAGTAGGCTAAACAGATCCATGACATCGTGAACAAACAAAAAGTCCAAAACAAGAAGACTTTTTTTAAAATACAATAGTGACAAAAAATTCGAATACTTCTTTAGAAATATCAATCAATGCCTTAAAATGAAAAGGAAGTTTTTATATATAATCCAAAAATAAATATCAAATAGACTGCAAGTAAATAATGGAAAATTTTACCACTAAGAGAAACTCTCATAAAATCTCATCAAGTATATTAAATAAAGGGTAAAATAATATACTCCAAAATGCATTTTCCAGCTTTACAATAAAAATGCAAATCTTTTTCTTCTTCGACAAGCTTAGACATGGAATGGAGCTTCTCGTAGTTATTTAAGCTAGATAAAAGCTAGATTAAGCACAAGAGCTATGTCACGCTTGAAAAGAAACGTAAATATCGATCCATTTCCATAATCAGCTTTCTTGGAGCTCTTAAGGGATTAAATGGTTTGGAAACAACTCTTATTTGATTAAAATTTCTTTAAATAAGCATTCGAAAAGGGTGCATTCTTTAGATGCAAAACCAAGGAAAAACTACTCCGAGTAAAAAAGTGCAAAAATTATTTGTCTGAACTACAGAAAGTCAATTTATTAAGTTCTTTACTTTAAAAAAAAAGAAAACTTTGAAGTAATTTCACCTCTTTTACGCGAACAATCGCAGAAGTTTATAAAATATCGGAATTTCATTTAGTCGGCTCTTAAAATGAAATATGAGACGGAATTCTATGTTCATTTATTCGAATATTTGTGTGCACCAATCAATACAGACACGCAATGGAGAGAAATGAGTTATATTATATATATATATATATATATATATATATATATATATATATATATATATATATTATATTATGTATGCATGAATTCCAGTTATTTTTATGTAAAAAGGTAGAGAGCGCCGTTTTATTGCTTCCCGACAACTGAAAGCGACTGGTTATTGATCGGTAAAGAGAAGGGCGAGAGCTAAATTTACAATCACATTCTAGAGATAAGCAATATTCATAACCGGAGAAATTCTTCCGAGAAACTCTTCCAGAGATAAGCTAAAGTATATTTCAAAGGGGGAGTGTTTGAAAAAAATGCTTACATAATATTCATAATTCCTTCAGGTGGTTCACAAATAGAAGCAGTCAAGAAGAAAGGAACATGCTATAGAAAAGGGCATTTTATTTCAAGACATGTGTTTACACGTAACACTATTCTCAAAAGACTATCTTAAATATAAATTTAGTTATTTTATACTCTGCAGTTTTCTCACTTTTTATCTTTATAATAGATAATTGCAATTTCTTCTAAAAAATTTGTAAATACTCCAGTGGCTTCACTTTATATACCTGTCGTTCAACAGACACTCACATAAGGGTTATTTAAAAAGTCATACATGAAGGCCACGCAGAATCAAACTCACGAAATGTTGAACACAAAGTCAGAGAATTCATTCGCAAAGTGGCCCATAACATAATACGGCTCTTGTCTCTGTTACATATTCAGTTTTGTTTATCCGGCCTTGCAGGAGTATATAAATTGCTTACTATTTTTTCAGCTGTCCCTCAACGGTATTGGATTCCAAACGCCTTTGCAACAGACAATCGAAGCCCACAACGGAGTGCCAATCACTCAAGAGAGCTCGGTTCGGTGGCTGCAATAAGAACCACCCCAAACGTCATCACATATTGGCATAGAAATGAATATATTTTCAGGACGATTTCCTAATTCATTTATTATTTAAATAAGACGGTATTATTCCAAGTCTAAGCATTTAACAAAATCCAAGATAACGGCATAATCATCCAATTATAAATTTTGGTGTGTCGCTACTTTTTCAACTTAATTTTTATTCCATACACATCACTAGAGAGACAACATCAATGTGATCAGATGAAGCAGCTTCTTAAGAAAAATGATTTATCAAAAGATGGAACATAATTTTAAAATGTTAGAATTTAAATAAATCAAAATGCATTTTAGACAGTACGATATAGCTTAGATGAAGTAAAAACTGCGCTAATGATAGAAGACGTAATTTTATATAAACTATTTACAACTGAACTACAACAGCGAATTTATTTCTAATGAGTCATTTTCATGATCAAAAGATAACTGCATAATTATGATATTCCAACTTTTTTAAAATCAAAATGTCTTCATATATAGCATTAGAAATAACTATAATTCTATAATTATAATACTATTTAATAATAATATTTAATAAGTATTTATAAAAATTTTTATTTTAAAAGTTATATTTTAGAATAATACAAGTTAATATCCGAATAAAATAATTAGAAATAGAACAAATTAATTTAGTATAAAATCGTTACTTTTGGAATTTCTTCAGATTTTCATTTGCAAGAATTTTTTGCATAGTAATGTGATTAAAAAATTTCAGCATCTTTACGAACTAATGAGAAAAACTCTTATTTATAAAATGCTCCAGATTTCCCAAATAGCATTCGCTAAATGAGATTTTCAGCTTACAGCTCCGATAAAAATTCGGAGTTTAATTGGAAATAGAACTCAAAAAGCACAGACCAAGTCCTTCCGACTCTACAAGTGATTTCCGAAACAGATAGAAATTCTAATCTTGAATCGATTTCGTTTAAAAAAAAAAGACTGTCCTTACAAGCTCCATTGAGCAAATCCAATATTTGAGGACAGGAAGAGAATCCAAAGAATACCAATTTCAAAGTGAAAGAATCGATTAATCGGGTTGGTCCTCGCTAATTGTCCTCATTGTACCACACAGCGGAGGCAACATAATAAACGGAATAATAAAATCCGCCAAAAATAAACGGAAATTCAATAGAAGGCGCAGATGTTTCGTTGGATGCACAAACAAGAAATGTTTAAATTTCAGCCATATTTCCAAAGTGGTATCAATTGGCAATGGGTAAAATTGACTAATGGAAAAAAATTGTGCTTTTAGCTATTTTTTATGTAATGACAGCTAGTTGAACAGGTAATACTGTATGACAAAACTCTATTAGCAAAATGCAATAAATACTGACGCATAATTCCATCAGACATTTCCGCAAAAATAAAAGTATCCCCAAATGTTGCAGTTAAATGACAATGTTTTTGTTTATTATTATATTTAAACTTATTATGTTTTATATTTTCATTTTTAACGCATGAAAGTTTTAGATGTGTTGTTAAAAAGTTAAAATATCAATTAAAAATGAAATTTCCATTCATTTCTTTCACTGTTCTGTTAACTGTCCTGTTTCTTCTCTTCATATTTCAATCACGCTAAAACGATCACAATATTCAACATTTGGTGATCTACTTCTTCGGTGAAAATGGTATCAGGGATAAAACTATCCAAATCATTTATAAAATTATCGCCAGCAGTTGCAAAAAAAGCCCTTTTTCAGCTGACATATTCAGCGAGAACAACAGAGTGGAGACTAAAACATCGATGTACATCTACCATCTTTTCTATTCAGGAGAGATAAGATTTTGGGAATTGATTTAATACCAAAAGAGAAGTTAAAGGTGAAGTTCCGTAGAAGGCCTTTCGAACCAGCAGCACTCATCACTCGGCTGTCCAGTCGGCATAACAGTTCAGGCTTGATGTAATAAAATATTGAAAACAGGCAACACTTGTCAAAATTTTGGCTTTTTATGTGATTCAAGATGGTATACACACCTTCCGCCTTAAGTCCTTCGTCAAATATTTTTTTAAAACTTGCTTTGGAGGCTCATCGTGGCTTATTGTTATAACAGCGCTCTCAGAAACTGAAAGTCCCGGGTTCAATACCAGTCACTGTTTAACAATGGAAGATGAATGCTGAAACATGCACTTCGGCCGGCTTGTGAGTTTTCCTTCTTTGTGACATCGTGAATATGTCTCCCTCTCTCCCAAAGGAAATTTACGCATGCAATAATGCCGAACAGCGCGGTGTCCAAACTCGCTTTGGAATATTCAACTCTGGAAGATTCTGAGCACACAAGCAGACAAGCCCACGAAAATATGAATAAGATCTAGAAGACTGTCTTCATAACTTCTAATAGCGAACAACACTTGGGACATTTGGTCTCATTGGGAAGTGATGCCGGAGCATAAGACAGAGCCAGGACAGCCCCTCATGTTGAGATCGCTAAGGTCTGGTGCACTCGTGTCTCCCTTCATCTTCTAATCAAGTCAGAGAATTAAAATGACGAGACGCGCGTTTGATGCTCTTAAGAGATAGCTGATTGGCCGTCACCTCAAATGAAATCAGCAGAAAGAACGAAACGCAGAATGTGATACGCACTCAGAATGCGGATTATTGAAGTAAACTATTATTAAACAATAAAGTTTTACTATAAACATATCTATCATTTTCTTTTTTCCTTAAATGTATGCATTTATTCATGCGCCGAAGGAATGTGTGTTCGTAAATATGAGAAATGTTCGTAAGCTGAAAGCTCTTGCATCTGGTAAATAGGAGTTTGGGACGCACCAATTTGGAGCCAATTTTTACTTCTTTTGTTACTAATAAGAAAAACGTTAAAACTTAAAGAGCCTCAATTTAAGCGAAATTAATAAATATTGAAGCAAATTATCTTTACAAGATTAAACATTTGAAAAAGTTTCATCAATTTATAAAAACAAAAATGGGATACAATTGTCGGAAATAAATACAGCATCTTTTTTAAACAAAAAATCCAGCTGTTCGGAGGAATCCTACCGGAACACCCGTAGATGGCAGAAGTCCGGCTCCGCATTCTGGTGGGACCGACTCCTGGCGGCGAACACAAATGCAAATAAGCGGAGGAGAATCAGCATAAGCAAAACTGAACAAAATAAAAAATCCGATGTTTTGTATTTCTGGAGATGGTTTCGAGTTCTCTTTCCACAAGTCTCTCATTTTATTTAACTGCGAAACAACACATTAACCGCGTCGGAAATTTTCGAAGAAAGGAGTTTCTACTTGTCGTGCAGAAGAGAGTCGAGTAACGAGAAATAAAATGTTTTCGGATAAAAATGGAAAGAGAATCCAGGGAATTTTGAAACAGAAATTCGATTATTCAATACATATAAAACGAGAAACAAAGGGCACTGATTCTGGAAGGATGCTAACGAGAGAAAAAACAGTTTCAAAATAAATTTAATTCCTAAGAATGAACGGCGAGGAATGTCGTAAATCTCGTTTTCCGACAATACCCAGTTTTAGATACATTTAGATGAGTTATTGATCGAACTTACATAGAAAGATGAACACGAAACAGTTTGTTGGGACGTTAAACAGAATTTAAAACAGAAAACATCAGTTTGAAATTTACACAATTTTAACCATGAAATGTCCTTAGGAAAAAACTAGTTAAGAGAAATTCGTGTACATTGATTTTTTTTAAGGTATTAGTCTGCGTTTGATGTAAATTTTACTTAACAGTTAATTTTAATTTTATTTTATCTCATTTTTAGATAAATTATGATAAAAGAAAACATAAGATTAGACACAATTTTCATTACATATAGTATCGTTTGTGTGAAATCGATTATTTTCTGGCAGATTTTAGTGAAATTTTAACAAGGCGGCTGACACTTTACAGAAAATAGTAAAGCAACAATCTTAAGTTAATTTGATCATATGGTTTATGTGGCCATGTTATTTAAAATGAAGCAAAATCTGTTAAAATATACAGCGGTAAAGAAAATATGGCTAAAAATATTGAAAAATATGGATATTTTACGAAATCTTACCAAGCATTCCCTTTAAAAATAACTAAATGAATATATACTTTTTATATATAGTCTTAATGTATAAAATTTTGGTTTATTTCACAGGTAATATCACTTTTAAAACAAGTAGCCATGTTTCATACAAGTATCTTTAATATTACTCGAGATAGGGTGTTAACGGAGACTTTTGAAAAACAAAGTTTTGTGAAAATCGTCTTTACAAATAATTTCATTTGTGACAGCGACAATGTTGCCATTTCTTTCAAATGTATGAGTCAAACAAAAAACATATAACAAGTAGTAAAAAAATAACCACTTTTCTGTTTTTAAAAAGCAACTTCCTATTTCGTTTTTCAAAAGAATTTTAAAATTTTGATAATTTAAGTTCTAGTTGACATACAATAAAACGGAAAACTGTTTTGGTTTGCTTGTCGCTCAACGGTCATTTTTTGCACACGAGGGCTCATTAGACAGGGACCTACGGTTCAAAGTGGATTCCAAACCACTACAAGCATCCATGCCCAAGGTGGGATTCGAACTGCTGAACCGAAGGCAAGAGCGCTAACCATTCGGCTGCCAGCTCGGCAAAAAAACTGTTTTGGAAACTATTAGGTTGGTGCGTATGAAATGTCGGATTCTCTTTACATGCGGACGTTTTCCTCCCTGTTTTCGTTATACTTTTGTATTTGGCATAACCTCATTCATACTCGTATTGTCCATTGCCAGAGACTCATTTCAGCAAAATAGGTTTTCTCGAAGGTCTTCCCTTTTTTATTTCTTTTGAGTTTATTGCCGATATGAATTCTGCCGACATTCGCGTCATTTTCTTATATGAGTACAAACTTGGTAATAGTGCTGCAAAAGCTGCACGCAACATAAACCAAGCGTTTGGGGAGAATACGGTTAACGATCGGAAAGTGCAGCGTTGGTTCGAAAAATTTCGGACTGGCGATTTTTCACTGCAAAATGAACCGCGCGGAAGACCCAAAACGTCTGTGAAGAATGATGACCTGAAGGCTCTAGTGGAAGCGGATCCAGCCGTATCCACGAGGGAACTTGCTATCAGGATGAAAGTTGACCATACAACGATATTGAGACACCTTTCTGAGATTGGCAAGGTTAAGAAGATGGACAAGTGGGTACCGCACGCACTGACAGAGCGAAATAAGCTGGATCGGTTAAACGTATGCTCATCATTGCAGCATCCACCCTATTCACCGGATCTCTCGCCGACCGATTTTCATTTTTTCAAGCATTTAGAGCTGTTTTTAAGGGGCAAACACTATGAAAATGAAGACAGTCTAAAAACTCGATATCAGAGTTTATTAATTCTAAAGACCAAAATTTTTTTAAGACAGGCATCTATGCTTTAAAATCTCGTTGGGAGAAGTGTATTGAAGCGAATGGAGCATACTTTGATTGAATAAACAGCTTTTGAAGAAAGATATGCAGTTTTATACAATCACTTAAGAATCCGACATTTCATACGCACCAACCTAATATATATAAACGTGAGGCACTAAAGCCCAACGTGGGCTGAAGCCTACCGTGCCCACACCTGTTTTCCTGACTGAAGTGCGCAGCAAGGTGGTCAGCCTAACGCGAAACCCCCAGGGCTTAGTTTCCAAGCATGCTTGAAACTCAGTTTATTGATCCGCTGAAGGGATGAAAGGCTGGGTCGATCCTCCCCAGCCCGAGGATCGAACAGGTGTGTGTGTGTATATATTTATATAGGATTTTTTTATACTAGAGAAAAATTTGGTACACGTTATTTTTTCACTTTAAGGTATTAAGCATAAAATGAGTACTATATCAGGCTAAGTACGGTTAAATATGAAGCAAGCAATAATATTTCAGAACAATTTGAACTGTAAATTTAAAATTTACATAAACTTTAATGGTAAATGAGAAGGTAATTTTTTTTCAGTTTAAAATTATATTAATAATTATAATAATTTATTGTTATTTCTGTTTAATATTCGAAGAACACAGTAAATGAGGAAGAACGAATGTCATTCAATGGGTTTATAAAATAAAGATCCAGTAGAAGCCGTTCCAGTTTTCTCAGACTGAATCTTATTCACTCAACCTTTTTAATGATATTGAGATGAAAAATGTTAAAAATTTCAAAAAAGGTTTCACATACTTATTTTAACATTAAAAATACAATAGTTTACCAAAGTACGTAGATAAATGTTTAAAATAATCTGATGAGATCAAAAGACATTTTTATCTTATCCTGAAGCACCAAGACAGGCGAGTGAACAGATGCACTGATTTCGGAATTAAACAAAGCTATGTATTAGAGAATTTCCCTAAAAATATGAAGAAATTCTTGCGGATTTTTAAAAAGTCGGTTTGAGCTAAAATTTGAAAAACGTATCACCCTGTAAGTTATTTATACCGCGATGCACATCTCCCTTTAAAGTCAGAGACCCATCAATTAATGCAGATACCGAATTTCCCCCTCTTTCTACATTCTCAGCAAAAGCAATATGTGTCGAGGTTTAAATATTTCCGACTCATTGCCCTGCTTGCACCTGGAGCGGACACACCAGCGCATTGAGCGGAGGGACCAAAAGGAATTGGCGAGCCCTTTCCTTCAATTTGCTTTATGTTGATCAGGACACCATTTCAAAGTAGAAAACAACAAAGCTAATAAAACATGGAACACTGCTATTTTTATAAATCAGGATTTTTCCCAGAAGGCTCGAACGTAGGCACAGCACGCAAGAGAGCAGATTTAGTTACTAACACGTCTGTTTTATTAAATGCCATAGAGTTCACGTAGTGATCAATAGCCATAAAAATAGCATGAAATTCTCAGGGGAATATCAACTATGCTCGAATTTTTTTTTTATAAAGGCACTTAAATCACACAGCATAAACCAATACTTTCTTAAATATTAAAAATAATGTGTTTGCTAAATTTCCGATATGGATATTGACGTTTCTTATGGAAATTTCATTAAAAGAAAAGAGATTTTACAAATTATTGAATTCCTACAGGACACGAATCTTGTTGAATACACACAAGCTGCGTTTGTCTTAAGCAAACATACCTGTCGGAATGGGTAGTTTTCCAGGTTTCCTTCTTTGTGAATAAAGTCCACTGTTTATGAATTATTTTTGGACGCGACAGAAGTTAAAATACCTTAAGCTATACATGACGCCGTGTTAAACAGAAGACCAGTATTCCTTAATGCGGTAAGCCTTTCAGAGAAGTAAAGAAAATCAACACAAAATAAAGTGTTCTTTATAGCGTTGCTTTCCCACTTTTTCATTCACAAAGGAACCGAATAAAGCTGAAAACACTCACGAATAGAAATAGACAGGTGTCATTTATTTCACGAGCTGACAATTCTATCCCGAAACATTTTTTAATTGAAGATTGAAAGACTTTTCATTTCATTAAAGGGCATGTTTTTAAATAGGAAAAGATTTTATGATGAGGCTTATCCTTTTCTAAAGATATTTAATTTGCTTCAAAAAAGAATTTATGTTCAATACATTTTAATTAAATTAAAATTTGAAATATATTTAATTGAAAATATTTTAAATTAAAATAATTTTTAATAAATTGAATGGGATATATATATTTTTATAAAAAAATCTGACAGTATACTCAATACCAAATTCTTAACAATGTTAGTATGCAAATCATAAAATAGGAAGGGGGGAAATACTAGATATTAAGAGAAAAAATTATTAGTAATTGTCCATCTTTAATATAAAACTTTTAACAAGAAATGAATTGAAATCAAAAGTACTTCAGACAATTTGAAAAGAAACCTTATTCACTTTTTGATCTGTATTCCTTTAAACAGAAAAAGTATATCAACAGACTTTATGCTTCAGAGCTATTTAAACGATAAAAATTTAATTTATCGTTTAAATTAATCACAAACATATTAGCATATTTTAATATTTATGAACTTATTGAATGTCAGCGCGTTTTTGAAATTCGAACGCTGTGTGTATCAGTAAATTGAATTATTTTCTATAATTAAATTTTACATCAGCTTGCTTTTAAGTATTAAAGTGCAATTTATTGAACCAAATTATTCATTTTTTCTTCTCACAAAGATTTCATGATTAATTTTTTTAAACAATGCTTCATAGTTAAATCAATATTTATAAAAACAGCACTATTTGTGAAAAGTCAATATATCAGATTATAAAGTTTTATTTTGAACAGGTATTTCAGAAATCATGCGTTTGAATAATATAATTAGTTATGAGCTTAAATAATTTCTTAAAGTTCTGACAAAAAGCGGTAATAAAATAAACTAGTTTGTGTGAAGACACGTACCCTCAAACTTCAATATTCGTTACAATTTAATCTAGCCTATTTATTTTCGTATATCATATAACTTTGATTTCATATAAATTACACACGGTTAATTCATTATTTTTTTACATTATTCTAAAGTTTGCTCACTTGTTAAGCATAACAAAAGAAAATAATTCCGTTTCAATTGCTGTTTTAGAAATTTTTCAGTACTCTGGATAAGATTGTTCTTTTATTTTTTATTGAATATCTAACAAATATTTATAAAAATGGAAATCAAAGAGGGAATCAATTTCATTTCACGAAGGCTGATTGGAGCAGATCATACAGTGTGTAATTGACAATGAGTCACAGTCAGTTTCCATGCGAATTGGGAATGGAATCCGTCTTTGTCGCTCATCGGCCATTTTCGCACACGAGGGCTAATCAGACAGAATCTTACAGTTTAAAGTGGATTCCGAACCACTGCAAACACCCATGTGCAAGGTGGGATTCTGATCCAGGAACTGAAGACGAGAGTGCTCACCATCCAGTTGCTTATAGATGCGAAGTCTGGTCTGTTTGTTGCTCAACTGTCATTTGTGCACACGGATGCTAATCAGACCGGGACCTTCAGCTGGAAGTGGACTCCCGCCCACGCAAACATCCTTGTCCAAGGTGGTGTTAAAAACTCAGAATTGCCGAACCGAAGACATGATGTAGATGAGTAGCAGCAGAGTTCTTTATCTGGTCGGAGATTTCTACAAATCCTATTAATGCAAGTGTCATAGTAAATGTTCCGATATTGATCGGTCTCGTCTGGTTTGTTTGTTGATCACCAGAAGGACTAGAGAGAATGGGGCCTAAAGCTTTATCTACATTTCGAACTCAGAATTCGAACCTATAAACTAATGAATCAAAGCCCCGAACGCTAATTATTTGCTTACATGATGGAATTAAGAATCCAACATGTAATCTAAAGTTTCCTTGTTGTATCATGCTCCAATAGCCGAGATTGCACAAACACTTAGCCAACGTGACTGCAATCTGATATCGAGATGGACCCTCTACACCCTGGTAATCTGAATATTTTTTCCTGCATGCATTTTAAAAACTGTAGAAAAGGGCTTCTCTTCTAAAATGTGTGTGTTGTTCTTTTTTCACTACATATCAATTTTTCGCATAAGAAAATATAAAGTGAAATAATGCCATCTTGTGATATTGGAAATGTAATGAAAGAGACTTCATAAATTTTCCTCGTGCTTTTAAATGGTTTCTGCAAAATCACATAGATGAAATTTTATTCTACTCTTCACCTGTATCATTTTATGGTATAGAAGTTAGAGTCACTTCCAAATTATTTCTCCAAAACCAAAGCCTTTACTTAATATTTTTTAACTGTACTAGAGGCTGAAGTGCATTGATGGTAAAAACAGTTAAACTAATATGTAAGGAGCAAGATAGAAGGTCTTACCACAGAAGGGGATGTCGCAGTGTTGCCACCGGACTCTTGGATCCATGGTGTAGCACCAAGGCACCGGTTCCTCACCGCCAGCATTTCTGCAATAGTTCTCGGAGTTCAGCACCTCAGGAAAGACTTTGGGTGGACGGTTGTGGTGGTGAGGTTCCTGAAACAAAGCGAGGCAAACTCAACGCCATTTAAAGGAGAAATATTTTTTGTTCAGAAAAAACAATAAATGTTCACAGCGTTTTATTTACTGATTTTTGAGGGCTCTGCCTGATTATTCTTTGGTAAAAAGCTAGATTATTTAAACATGGTAGAATTACATTATTACAGCCACCTGCTAATATCACAATAAGTATGTGAGTGGGCTCCCCATGCTCTGACACAGGGGTGACTATGGTCGACCCATGGTGCATCAAGAAATTTCTAGTTATCACCAATGATAATTTTATACAATGATAACTAAAAGTATATTTATTTAAACCATAATCGACGTCATTATAGGTGATCGCGAGACAGTAAAAATTAAAGTTGCTCATGACCCAGGAAAGTGTGCCCACTTTGCTCTACTTTTAAGACAGCCCGCTTCAGAGTAAAAGATCTCGATAACTATGCTGTTGAAGAATGGGAGATGTTGACTGGTGCATGAACGTCTGTCAGGGTAAGTGCGTAGGCGTTTTCCATAACCCATTGGTAACAAGTGGATGTGGTAAACTAAGCCATTAAAATTCTTCCCAGAAGGCAATTAATGTAATGGAAACTAAAATGCCTTACAACAAGTTTAAGGAACATCCACTACACGGTGACAAGGTATGAACTTCGGATACCACGCTTTAGTTGCACTTTATTCTAAGGCAGGTCAATTGATACATCCAGTCACCGGGTGTGATACGTTACTGCTTAATGAGAGAGTAGGTTAGTTAGTCTTTACACACCATCATCATACAAATGTTTTCATTTTACATCAATGCGATAGGTTTGGTTTGACACTAAAAGGCCATTTTTGTATGCAAGGGAACCCCAGAATACTACAAACACCTAAATCCATGGCAAGATTCCAGCTCACGAACTGTTGAAGCGAAGGCAAGAGCGCTAATCATTCGGCCATCAGATAGGTATTTGCACACGAGGGCCAATTAGATTGGGACCTACAGTTTAAATTGGATTCCGAACCCACGAACTGTTGAAACGAAGACGAGCGATAACCAATGGGCTGCCACTCGCTCAGTGGAATGGGGTGCATTGCACATTCCTTCCCCAAGTCATTCCAGTGTGAATAACCACCGCGAAGTTCCCTCAATTCGTGTTTCCAACCATGATGTGGACATTGCAAAGGTGATCCCTGTGCTATCAATCCCATTTAGAAGTTTGACTCGCATCACGGCAACATGTTCCAGTTTTCATACACGTCACTATTCAATGAATTAGTTGCGCGTTGTTGATGAATGAAATAAACGAACAAAAGAATGGGACTTAGCACTACACAATTTCGTGCTTTCCTTTAACGTTAAAAAAAAAAACACTCACAACCTTAAATTTAAATTGATCTGATATTTATTTATCTTAAGACCCATTACTCAATATTCCAGCTGCCTGCAGAGATCACGTTAGCATCATATAATCTTATTAGAGTTATGCAAGTTATAATATGTGCATAAAATGACGTAAAAAATAAAAATACTTCTAATGTGATTTATTGTTGCCTGAAGTTCATTTCTTTATTCACAAGGGCAAATTACACACCAGGGCTTACAGCTTCCTGCGATTGCAGTCATGGTTAACGTTAAAATAACAAGTCAAGTTTCTAAGCAAGATCTTGACAAGGAAGTAACACTTTGACGCAGTGATCATGTTCCAGCTACCATAACGAAGACATATATATATAGTTCTGAATTATTATACCTCAACACGACCCTAGAGCCAAACGCCGATATTATATTGGTTACGCGATATTGCCGAGTGACTAGAAAGTGTGGCCATAACATTGTATATTAACTTCACAAAAATTTCCAACATAATTATCTTGAGCTGATCAATTAAAGTAGATAAATAAATACAGAATGATAACCAAACATTTTTACAGAACTGGGGTTTTATTGCTATCTAAGGAAAAAATGTCTTCATGTGCGATTCATTTTCTATTTCACCAGATTGCTTCATAACAATAAAATATTATTTTGAGTTAATGAGAATAAGTATATTGAATACTTAGCAAATAATGTGTTTTGGGCAATTTATTTTTCGTCCATCATTTGGAATTCTTTTCGATTAAAATACAACTTTAATTTAATACATATCTTGTTAAAGATATCTAAATAATGTTTTTTTAATATGAAAGAAAAAAAATTGTAAAAGTAATAAATGATTTTATAATATTGCTTTAGAATGTAAATTTATAAGAAATATCCTAATTAAGAAAGTATACAATCAGCAAATATAATGTGTTAAAATTTCTTATACAGAACAATGTTAATGCAAGTTTATCTACATGTATTTTGCGTTAAATAGTTTTATTTCATATACATTAATACAGAAATGAAAATTAATCCTTTTCTTTTGTAAATATTTAATTTTTTTGGGCTAAAAAACTTTTCCAAATATTTAAATATAAAGCGAGAGTAATTTTTCAGATATAGTATAAACCAAGAACATTACACACATTTATTCACAATGTTATGCAAATTTCCTAATGTTATGTTTAATTGTTTAAACTCAAAACATTTATAGATGAATAAATTAAAAAGCTTTAATTAATGTTTTTGAAAATAACATTATAAAAATTGAAAAATAATTAAGCCTTTTATTTTCATATAAACACCACACTAATTACTACATATATGTATTCATATAAAGTAAAAATTAGTTTGTGTTAAGAAAAATATAATGTTAGAAAATGTATTTTTACTAACATTTTATCTTCCTGCAATAAAAATTTGAAAAGCTTCTGTGTCTCATTCAAAAAGAGAAATTTCCATTATACAAAAAATAATAAACATACAAGAAAATGTGACAAGCAACTTTCTTAATTAAACTGCGTAAGAAATCTAAAACATCATAATTTGTGGATACCGTTTTTCTTTGAATTTCATATTATTTACCAAGTCAACTTAAAAACACTGAGGAATATCTTCAAACATTTTCAATAATACAAAAAACAGTTATTTATTAATAATTTTTGCTTTTTAAGTTTTATACAAAAAAAGATAAACGTTTTCGTTTTAACCACTTTTATTGGGATGTACAATTCTTTCTGGCAAATATATACAACCCTAGATAGGGTAGTTAGTAGTAAGTAACATGCCCTCCCTCTAAATTGAGCGATTTGACAGTTTTCAGGGGGGTAGGAAATGTTCCCAATGAGAATGGGAAACAGTCGACGATTTTTGTATAGTTTAGGAAAGTGGCTGTGGAACGATTTTCGCAGATTCTTGAAATTTTCTGAGCCGCTGAGTCGGTTAAAAAAAATTAAACTGTTTTTCATATTTTCTGTTGATGATCCCGAACAGAAAAACCTACTTATCTAGCAATTTTGTCGGTTGTGCAATAATTGCTCACGAGTAGCTATAATTGTCGAATACCTGAAATGATTATTCGCAAGATGTAATTCAGAATCGCTCTTTACATAAATGTTTTTATCACAGCCTTCTACTTCATGACGATTCCATCTCTTATCCAGCATTTAATGTGAATACGAGAAAAAGCCCTGGCCTGAAATGGCTCGCCGCTCCTCCCCCGCACGCACTTCAGCAGAAGCTCTATCCGAAGCGATAAACAAGACACAATGAAATTGAATGAGAAAGGTGGTTTTTTACCTGCACATCCCACCGCTGGCACGGAATACCCGATTTCGTTACGTTCACAGCGCCTTGATAAAACCGGCCACGCCCACGTATGCACTCGGCTGAAAAGAAAAGGATGTTACGTGAAGCTCACTGAGAATTCACGCATGCACAATTAAAGTGACACACATCCAAAACATTGAACTAATAATACAAGAAATGTTTTGCATAGAAAAACCATATCCACTTCATTTTAAGAACTCAGTGAAAGTCAAGTCTTACTTGAGGCTCGCATAATTTATACTGGTACTGCAGCGATATTAACAATGGATGTAACAATTCATTCCGCTGTGCATCATTTTCCATCACTTGAAACGTTTTTGGATTAAAAAAACTCAATTATTAAATATAAGAATTTTTACTATAACATTTGTTCTATTAACGAAGATTTTCAACATAAAAAAGAAAAAAATAATAGATTGTTATAACTGCTATCTTAAAATTAAAATTTTAAGACTAGAAATAACAGTTTGCAAAAATAACAGTTATCTTAGAAACATAACTGCTATTTACAAAATATTAATCCTTTATATTATTTACAAGAAATAGCAAAACTAAATACATTTCGTTTTAAAAATGATGTTAGCCTGTGAAAATCAAGAGTATAAATAAATCTTACTCTTGGAGCATTTAATTTACATTGGTACTATAGCGATGTCAACAAATCATGATAAAAATCACGCCATTGTGTAAAATGTTTCATCACTTTAAACATTTTAATTAAAAAAACTGTTTTCCATAACAGGAAATTTTGAAATAATGTAGCTAAATTCTTGTTATTTTTTAATAGAAGAAAGAAAAAGAACAGTGTTTGCAAAAATTCTTGTTATTTATGAAAAAATTATTCGTATTATTTACAATAAATATTTCGTCAAGAAAATTTTTGAAATAAGATAATTATGAGTTTCGAAATTATACTAGATTATATAAATCTTACAAAGAACTTGATTTATACAGAAAAGCGATATTATCAAATGACAGAAAAAAAATCACTCACCTTCTCTCTCTCTTCTTTATTTAGTAAAATTTTTCATTATTTATACATTTAAATTAAAATATTTGAAATTTTCGCAAATAACTGGAATTTTTCCAACAATGCATTTTCTTTGGGGTTATTTTTTAATTCAAGAAATGCTTTGCATAGAAAAAGCCTCTTCACTTCAATTTAAGAATTAAGTTAGCCCTGAAAGTGAGGCAAAAGAATAAATCTCATTTACAGAGCATTTAATTTATGCTGGAATTATAGTAATGATAGTAATTAACAAAGGATGAAAAAAACACTCCAGCAGTAAACTTTTTCATAACTTTTAATATTTGGATTTTTCATAATTTTAGTTTCTTTCGCGTTATTTTTGGACTCAAAAATGCTTTCCACCGAAAGAGCAGGTCCACTTCGATTTAAGAATTGAGTTAGCCAAAACAATGCATCTTTCAAAAAATATATTGGGTAATACATTAAAAAAGGAAGCGAAAAGAATCTTTTCATTATGCAACTTTTCATCAGTAAAACACTTGAATTAAAAAAAAAGTTTTTTTCATTGATAACGTAATTTTTTTGCAATTTTCCTTATAACTGATACAAGCTAATTTTACAAATAATTATTTCTTTTCTATTCATCTTTATTGGCCAAATATTTTTGCTTGATAATCAGATACCAAACTATAGACATATAAATTTATGCACGAATCTTTGACGCATGTAAAAAATCTTTAAAATAGTCAATACATAAATTAAAAATTGGTCTGTTAGTAACAGTATAAAGGAAGAGAGGGGAAACATATCACCACAAGTTTATATATCAAGAGCCCATTAAACTCGTCGACCGACTATGGGTTTTCTACTCACTGAATTCATTTAACTTTTCTTAATCCAAACGGATATACGCTGGCCTCTAAAAGTTAAGGAACAACATGTTATTTGAAGCTCACCATATGGTGTTTGTCGCTGAACGGTCATTTTCTGCACACGCGGGCTCATTAGACCGGGACCTACGGTTCAAAGTGGATTCCGAACCACTACAAACATCCATGCCCAAGGTGGGATTCGAACCCACGAACTGTTGAACCGAAGGCAAGAGCGCCCACCATTCGGCTGCCAGCTCGGCGAAGCTCATCATAAACGAATGACACTAACAATAAAATTTACAGTTTACATAAATGATAAAAAACGAAATTATGTAAATTTATGCAAAAACGCTTTTATAAAAAAAGACTAGGCTTATATGAGTGAGAGAAAAATATGCAAACATCTCAGGCTTTCGTAATTGAGCGCGTAACTAGCTGATTTCCGCCCTGAGTCAGGTGGCGCGCGGGGTGGTCCGAGAGGGAGCCCCACTCATTCAGCCGATGCCTCCACAGCGTCCAGAAGACATGCTCCAAGCAGAGCTGCAACATCTGCAGAAGGCTCTCGGCCCGAAAATAAAGTAGCTCTGAGCTGCAATCTGTTGCATTTGGGAGAAGAATAATGCCTTGGGCAGGGATCAAACTAAGTGGTCAGATTGCCCTGCGTGTGGTCCGGTGAGGCGCTATCACTGGTATGAAATATCGGGATCCATGGGTCGGCATTTGTCATTGCAATTGGCAATGACTCCCGTTGATGGATGGCCCGACCTCATCGCTGCCGAACATCTTGAGGCCAGAACCCGCAGAGTGTCCACAGTCTTCCTCCAAGGTCTGCAGGAGAGCGGGAAGACGTCTGGTCTCATTCCCACTTTTTAATTGAGAGCATGGAAAATTCGATGCCGCCTCATTCATACGTTACTTCCATGTTGCAATCAATGCGCGCCTGTTTTGTGTAATCCAAAGCTGTCTTCCGTCCATTTACAAATGAGGCACAAAAAACCTCTTGTTTCTTAACTTTTCGAGACCAATGCAATTCGTATGTAAGAGATGCTGGTCACATTCATACTTATAATTTTATGTACAGGGTGATCTTTTTTAAAGTGATAATGTTTGGAGCGTCCTGTAGCGCGATCTAATAGACGAAATGACACCAAACTTGGTATTTAGACTAATCAAGACATGGGAAAAAAATTCCGTAAAAAAAATTTTAGTTCAAAATTCACTGCTAGGGCATTTTGTCGCGTTGCTGTAGTTTAAATAACGAGAATTAACATAAAACACAGGTATCAAAGCAAAATGCAAATGTTGTTCGATGACAGTGCCAGTAATAGGGGCTATAAATGCAAGTAGTAGACAGCTCCGACAAATAATCTCAGCTGAAGTAAACGAGCTCCAGTGCCATTCCGGCTATTAGATCGCGCTACAGGACGCTCCAAACACTGTCACTTTAAAAAAGATCACCCTGTACTTTAAATTGACACTCATTCTTCAAATATATTAATAATTTTTATCAACATTCAGTTTATAATTTAAAACATTTCAAGATTAAGAATACGAGATATTTACAAATCCGACGATGAAATTTTCTAATACTTAATCGCTTAAACTTAAATTTAGTGGAGGCAGTTTGTGCTTAGTTGAAATAAGAAAAAATATTATCCATTTTGAATACGTGTTTAAAATATCAGAAAAACAGCAACATTTTAAATATTTTTAGTTTACGAAAATATATATAAACTAAATACATAAGCAGCAGAAATAATTTTTAAAAAATTGTATCAGTAATGAATTAAACATATTTTCAAAGTTACATGTTTAGCTCTAATCATAAATGAAATTTATAAACTAAAACATAACCAAAAAGTAGTTTATATTTTTTTATAATAAGCATTTATAATGACTTGATCCTTGATTCTAAATCTTAAAATAAATAAATTATGTTGTTCATATTAGTAAAGTATATTCCACTAATATATTTAACAAATAAAATTCTTTATCAGTACAGCAAAAATTAAGCTGACGTAAAAGCAACGTACAAATAAAATAATAAAACTAAGATAGCAACCGTACTTTTTAAATGAAGTCGTTCGTGTCTGATATTAAAGAATCAGAGGGGAAAAAACTGGCACAAGTGACACAACTGCAAATGAAGGCTGCGACAACTCTTTACGGTGAAAAAATTACGTTTGAGTTGTTGAGGCTCATTAGCAGTGGAAACGAAGCAGTCCCTCGATTAAAAATATATTTTGTGCCCCCCGATCATCAACAGATCCAACCATTAAAATATTTTTAGCACTTTTAAATCAATAATACGTTTCCCATACTGATAAATGGATTAAAAAGATAAAAAATACTTTAATATATTAATATTAAAATAATCTTTATATATAATATTAACGTAAAACTCTCGTAATATCCAAATTATAAGGAAAAAAATACAGGATTTATTAGCAAAACCTTCAATCAAACAATCTGTGCCATGGGGCCCAAGGCTTACAGTGCCCTTACTTCTTTTCAAGACCGAGGGCCCAGGAAAGCGAAGCCTGGTTAAGTAGTCAGCCTAACGCGAAACACCCAGTGTTTAGTTCCCAAGCATGCTTCGTCCTGAATTTTATCGATCCACTGAAGGGATGAAAAGTTGAGTCGACCTTGCCCAGCCCGATGATCGAACCTCAGACTTGTACCTAATGTCAAGGAATTTAACAAAACCATCACTTTGTTATACTTCATAGAGATAATCGTCATTTAACGTAACTGTTATTTTATAACAGTTATATGTTCGTAAACGTTATTTGAATAACCAGCTATTTTAAAAATAGCGTTATTCACTAACAGACCTTTAAATTACTCCGATCTGCCATGAGAAGGTATCATACAATTTGGCGATGTATCGCTTTAGTTGGCGGATTAATTTTAAATTAATATTGTTGTCCACTGGAACATAGTAACAACACGTTGTCTGGAACAGTTATTCGTTAACGAAATGCTTTAGGGAAATTGTTCGTTATTCAAGGAACTGCTGTTATGCAGAAACGAAATAACGTTTGACAACTGCTCGTTATCGTTATTGAAGAATGGTCTGTTATGCAGTAACGACGAGAACCACCTCGTTATTTTAAGAATTGCCTGTTATGTAATAACGAAATGTTATTTGATAACAGTTTATTTTCGTTATTTCCAGAGCGTCTAGACAACATTTCGTTACTTTGAAAGCAATATTTCATTTCCTGAAAGGAACTGGTTTCTTTCTTTAGGTTTCATAGTTTTCGTATCATCTGTTCACGCTGAGCTTGTTATAGATTTGGGTTGGGAAACTATTCAGATATTTACTTTTAGAAGGTATAATTACCCCTTCTGATTTCATCAAAGGAAGAAATTTCCTGTAAAGGAAATATTATTCATAGATATACATTGTTTGATTTGAAAATGGTAATTCAGTTTGAAATAATCTCGAATTAAAATAATTCAGTGTTTGACTATAATTATAGAAATTTTAAAGTGAATATAAATGACAATATTTGAATTCTTAAATATTAAAAATTATTTTCGTTCAAAAAAAATCCTGTGTAGTAAATGAATTATTATTTTAAAAATAATCTGGAATTTAAAAAAAATTAATTTTGCTATAATTATAGAAATTTTGGATGTAAATAAAATGATAATCATTACGTGATTCTTCAAACATTAAAAAAATTTTTTGTCAAAAAATCCTGACTAAATGAATAGTTATTTTTGAAAATAATCTGGAATCAAAAATTTCAATTTTCTATAATTATAGAAATTTTAAAAGAATAAATAAAAAATATTATTCATTATATGATTCCTTAAAGATTAAAAATTTAAGTTTCACTATAACTAGAAATTTTAAAAGCGTAAATAAAAATGTTATTCATTATAAGATGATTCCCTAATAATGAAAAATTATTTTTGTCAAATAAATCCTGATTAAATGGATTTGTTATTACAAAAAATTCTATTTACTACACATTTCAAGGATGATATATAAACAAATATATAAATATTTAAAATATTTCATGTAATAGTTTATTTTACTTTTGATTCACTGCTATTTTCACAAAAATTGAAAAGCAAAATCACTCACTTTAAGTATAATGTAATTAGCATTTCAAACTGGCAAAAAATTTAATATGAAATTATGTATTTTATATATATATATTTATGTTTTATATACAAATAAAGGGCATACACATAATTATTGTAATCATGTCAGTCATCATTTTTTTTTTGGAAATTATTTCTTGTAGATACTATTAAATAAAATATATACCTTACTACAAATATTTTTACATGTATCAAAACTTTTACAATCATACAGTGACATAATTTCTAAAGCACTTAATGGTTAAAAATTGACAATAAAAGTAAATTGTTTCAAAAACCTGAATCTAATATTTGCATTTGTTTCAATATTTTAAACTTGGGAATCGTTAAATAATATGAGAGAAGTTAAACTTAGTTCTGACGACTAGCATTTTGCTTTTAAAATTCATAGAAGTAAATAAAGGGACTAGATATGAATAAATAATCTATCAAATATTAAAATTAATTGTTGATTCAAGTAATTTTTCATAGTCTTTAATGACATATTTGACAGAATAATTAAAATGTATGCACAATTAATATTAACGGCAGCAACTATTTCACAATTCAGTACTTTAAATAAAAAATAGTTTAGCTTGGGGTTAATTTGGTGGACTCCCGCGGTCGCTTTCTGGTACACGACGTCCAATTAAGTTAGCATTTACAGTATAAACTTGATTCTGAACCACTACATAGATCAAAGCTCGAAGTGGGTTGTTCAGAATGACCTAAATAGTAGGGCTGCACTCTTCGGAGTACAATGTCCTAGGTTCGATTCCATCCACTGTTGGACAACGGGAGATGGAAGTTTTAGTTTTTCATTCTAAATACAGGTCTATCGAAGTGGGTGCTCGGGAGTTTACTACGTTTCCTCCCTTGCGACACGTGATTACGGCACACTAAGGCACCGCAGAAAAATGTGGATATTAAACTTCAAACTTAACAAATCTTTTTAAGAAAAACAATCCTTTAAAAATAAATTCTTATACGAGTTAAGTGCATAAGAAATAATGGTTAGGTCATTTTTATAGATTATCAACTAATTCTTAATCGTAGTTTGATTTTGTAAATGTCAAATTGTATAAATCTCTATAAATCAATATATAGCGAAAAAATTTATATTTTTTTTAAAAAAAAGGGGGAGCTCTAAGCAGAGTATAACCAGTAAACACAGAAAAGGATTCTTGAGCAGCATGGCTGAAGCTGACTTGTTTTTTTAAAGATCTGAGAAAGTAAAATAATTTAAATAAAAGCATTTAAAAAACAATCGAGGTGCATTGATGATGAAATCCCTTCAGGACTGCGCTGATGAGAGTGTGTGATGGATGTTTGCAAGAATCGCTCTAATCAAAGCATGACAAGAATTGCGGTCTTTGAAAATAGCACAAATGAAAAGGACTTACTGGTCACTTCATCCTGTTGCATGTCTGTCAGGTGGGCGTGGGAACAGACTTCCTTCCCTCCCCTGGTCAGCGTGGGCAGGGTGTTGCAGTCGGGCAGCCTGAAGTGGCCCCTCGACTTGAAGAAGATGCCCCTCTGCTTGTTGTCTTCGGCCAAGGCCCACTCGTTGAGGCAGAAGAGTTCCTTGATGGCGATGCAGTCCTCGCGGCACAGGGGCTTGAGGCGGGCCACCCCCTCCGCCCACTCGCACCTGGGGAACGCGTACAGGCAGAGGATCACCTCGGCCGCACTCCTGCAAGCACAACAGAGCTGCTTTGTCATCTGGCCCATAAAAGAGCTTTTCATTCATTTCAACAGCGTACATCTGTTTTGTGCTATTTCATTATTAATTAATTTAAGCTAGCTGTTTCGATAGAATGAAGAACAATGTTCAGAAATAACAAAGAAATAGTTATGTTTGAATGAAGGATTGACAAGTCAAACTACAAGTAAACTCAATAATGTTTTCATTTCCTACAAGATTTGTCCATTGTTTAAAATTAACTGTTGAAAAAATTAAATATATTTTAATGAATCGAAGGAAATATAATTTAGTATTCAATTCCTCATTAGACTGTCCACATAATAATCAATTTCAGATTTTAGCGTTTTGTGAGGTTGAAAATCTGAACTTGTTATAATGGATAAAAAAAATTAATATCAATTAACTTCAGTGTATCATATTTATGCAATGAAAAATATTCATATTATGAATCAAATGGAAGTTAGTATACATCATTAAAAACTAATTTATCATATGAAAAAAAATTTCGCAGCAGCTACAGAAAATATTGCAAAAACATTCATAAAATTTTTCCAGAACTAATTTTAAGTATTATTAACATAGTGTGAAAGAAAAGCATAACAGTACGTAATGAATAGCAATGTTTATATAAAATGTGTTAAATATTTTATTCAATAATTAATAAAATAGTTGAAAAAATTTGATAATGTGTGTGCGAAGAATAAGTAGTCACCTGGCACTTTATTTGATTGGAAGATTTGCTTACCAACAATTGCGTAATTCAACCAGGAAAAGTTGTTTAGAAATGACTTCGGAAAACGAAAAGTATCACACCCTGGATGAAATTCGAATCTGGTCTGTTAAATGGAATGAGCCATGGTCTGCTGAACAAAATCACAGAGCTGGCAAATCAGTTCCTATCATAAGGATGACCTATGAATTGCTCATACTTGAAAAGATACATTCCCAGGAGCTTGAGAGTTTATCGGGCACAGTTAGGACAGGATAGCTAAACGCATTTTTTTAAAGGACAATTTTGTAACAAGACACGAACCCCTTCCAGTAACCTTGATGTTATGCCAGCCGTGCCTGATGTGAATGGCGTCCAACAGAGCCCCCAGCATGCCTGCTATCCACCCTCAGGCGGTGCTGGGAAAACATTGCCTGACATTCAAAGCTCACGCAGACAAACACTGTCTTCCCAAGACGAGGAAAGCTTCAGAGTAAATCAACTGAGGGAGTAGAAAGGAGTTCATCGGTGGCAGAAGTGACATCGAGTCAATCCACATAGGGCAGAATATCTAGTATTCATGACTGACGTCTTCACACGATGCGACTTTCTCCCTGGATGTAGAAAATGCAATAAGAGCGAGGAAATGGCGAATCGTATTATGTATGAATGCGATATTTTTGCTTTCATTCGATTGACTATTTCAAATATTCTTAATACTAAAAAATTGCACCCGAGCTCTGAAAAGGGCCTTTCTGAACAAATTCGAAGAGGGAGTTAGGTTATTTTGGATTTGAAGCTCGACACAAAATGCTTTGACGGCCAAATCCATTATAGAAGCTACATTCTTCCGAAATTAAAAATGGTTACTATTCTTAATTTATATAATTTCGAGATTTTCTCCTTTGTTACGTGTAATAAAGATCACATCAACAATTTTTACATATTTTTAAAATGTAGTATCAGATATTAGCAAATTTATAAGACATCCTACAATTGAAATTTAAAAAAAAAAACGTACTTAAAAATGACGTGTTTAAAAAATTGAAATTACATAAGCATCTGTAAAGGTTACTGCAATTTATTAGAGAAAGTCGTCAGTATCCGGAAAATGTGGGTTCGTTTGATACTAAATCAAAACGAAGATTACTACACTGAGAGAACATATACATGTTAATTTTCAGTGTCGTAATTCTTTCTGTTAGTATGATATGAATATTCAATAGTAGTAGATGCTAGTTAAAGTTTTGTCATCATTACTCGATGGTCGTTCAAATGTATCATACACTTGGCAGCGTTCAAGGGCTTCTGTCACAGTAGGTATTGAACTACAGGAAACGAAAGCAATATAATGAACTTTTAAAAAATTAGTCATACATAAAGTCTTCAATAAAAACATCCAAGACAAATGGTTCTATTAATGACACTTCTGCATGATTTTTACCTCCTTAAAATATTTATGCTACAAAATAGTGTAATATTGGGAAAATTTTTGCCATCATGAAAAAAAAATCATGCTGGGTAACTTTTTGCAATCATGCAAGAACCAAAACTCTTACCTGCAAGGTTCGAACAAAGATGTTATAAGTTCATTCCACAAAGCTTCCGTAATCTGCTCATTCAAAGGAATGAGATGGTTCTCACTGGTGAAATTATAGTAGACATGCCCAGAGCCATTCAAGTATTTCCTACACACCTGTCCAGTGTAGGGTGCACAGTAGCCCAAGATCTCCCCGGCACCTCCTCCCAGGGCACCGTCCTCTTTGGGCCTCTCCGCTCCACTTCCCCCGGCATCCTCAGACGTTCTTTTATCTTCTCCAGATCTGATATCTTCCACCACTTCGATCTCGTTGTCCAAAGGACTATCCTCCTCACTGAGGTTTTCATCCTCTTCAGATGCAGGAATATCAGGCAGAAAGTTGTTTTCGTCCCAATTTTCCTCCTCTAGCAAAAGAAATAAAGTTACTATGACTCGAAGCTTGGATTTAGGCGGACCATCTTGGATCGCTGGCACTTACCGTCCAATGGGTTGACGTACAGCTGAAAGTGCTTAATGTCGCTCACCACAGAAGAGTTGAGGCTCTGGAGGGAGTTGGTGGCCTTGCAAGTGAAGCTCGTCGTCTGCGTCGCGTTCACGGTCAACTCGGAGTGCGTGTACACAGGATCTTCCAGAATGTAATCATCCAACTGAAAATGCAATCAGCTCATTAAAACTAGAATTAAACTTCCTAATGCGTCTTTTTTGCGTTACTAGCCTTAAAATAGAAGTCTTATAGAATGTCATTGATAACACGAAATTTAAACCCAAAATAGTTGAGCAGTTCTTTCAATTAAATCTTACGTAAAATTTAGATTTTTACAAGATTTTAAAACTTATTGAATACGATATTTGGTAAAAACAGTAAATATATTGTCTAATATTTATTCGTAATCTGCATGCTCTTTGATAAATGATGCGTTACCTTAACAAGCAAGGCTATGTGGTGCCTGGAAGGATGAAAATGGAGAAACGAAATGCCAAACATTCTTTCCTCAGACAACTCCAATTTATTTGCTCATCCCGATAAGTATATTTTCACCTGGAGGGAATATAACACTACAGATAATTATGCATTCGTGCAAGGAAGTGTCAAATTAGACTTGGTTTCTTTGTCCCTCAGCGCTCATATTTTGCACACGAAAGAAAATTAGGCTGCGATGTACAGTTTCAAGTGGATTTTAAAGCACTACAGACATCCGAGACGAAGGACCTCTCGAAGTAACTGAGACGAAAGCAAGAACGTAAACCAATCAGCTGCCAGCTCAACGGCTCTGATTCGACAGAGGAAGAGTGATGACAGTAGCATTGATGGGCACACAGAATCAATCGAAATGGAGTCCTTGACCGTCTTTGATATACTGATCAAATCTTCAGACATATTGTTTTGCAAAAATTAGGAAAGACTTCATGTTAACGGAGCACATCATGCTCACTTCGTAGAGCTGATGTGCTCCATTAACATGAAATCTGCTTGATATTGTCTGAACACTATGCTTGATATTGTATGTAATTTTAAAAAAATCTATCATTACCAAAATCCATCAAACTGTCATATTCAATTGTACTGTTATGTTACCGAATGAAAAAATTACACCTTTATATTATAATTGTGAAAAAAATACATAACTCTTTAAAATAAAGAATTCACAATCTATTTTCTGTCCTAAATTGTACATATAAAAAAATCAGCAATACTTCTATAAAAGATTGAAATTCAGTCTTTTTTTCTATCTAATTTACCCCTTTAAGCGATTTGTTGTTACTCCTCTTAAAAAGAATAGTTTCACTGCATCTTCCAAAAGAGTGAATTTCTGTCTTAAAGATGGGTTAAGTTTTGCCAAAATGTCCTCAGAGTCAGTTGAAAACCAATCGATCAGTGAGTCTCCAGAGCTTCCTCTGTTCACTTTCCATTCTACAGAAGCAGGCTGTGGAAAATCTTTAAAATTTTTTTGTAGACAATTTGTGCCTAAGAGCTGCTAATAAATTGTTTGAAAGAAAGCTAATCTATTGCAGCATTATCCTATCCTAACCGACCCTCTTACAGTCGTCCCATAGACTCCGTCGATAATGAGTAAGTTCGCATTGATCCTGGGAGGCATCACGGTCCACCAAGGCTAAAGCTGGGTTGCCAGTAAAGCCATATTGGCAGCGTAATTGCCAGTACATTCTCAAATACTGTTATTCATCGACCCTTGATTAGCGGTGGCCCATTTTTACCAAAGTAGAACCACACGTCTTTAGAATTTCTTGCCCAAAACAGGAGTTCACATATATAGGATACATCAAATTGTAAGAAAAATGTCATATTGAGATATAGTTATCGATAACGGTAAGTTAAAAGCAAGACGTGTCCAACGATTGTCAACTGTATAAATCTTCATTTCTGTCTGGATCTTGACCCAGACTTCAATTTTAAAATTTGAAAAAAAAATCTAAATATTTTAAATTTAAAAAACGCTTTGCGAACTAAAGTTTCAAATAATTTAGTGATCTTTTACACAATTACACTTCATAGAAATAAAGCTGATGTAATTGAAATCATGGTACATCGTTTTTCAATTTAATTATGTATCAAAACGCAAAAGCTAGAAGAAATAAATAATGAAATAAAATTCAAATAAGCAAAAAAAAGGCTATTTTCTCCATCAGCTTGCATCTATTTTGCATTTGAAGACGTTTGTCTCGTTTTCCAGATTACTTTCTAACACCCGGTAGGGAAAGAAAATGGGAGGTCATCATCGATTCCTGGAATCGGAAAAGCTGAAAATTGCAGGACAAGAGCGAGGAATTTGAATCATAAAGATTCGGTTGGGTGGAGTGCTGCCACTTCCAACACCGTCCATCACTCGCTCGCGCTGCAATGAATTCCACGCCTGTCTTTCTATTATCGTCATCAAATAAAACATTCTTACGCACGCTATTAATTCTACTCATTTATCTTGTGCAGGAATAATTTACGAGTCTATCTGCAGGTTTGCATAAACATCAATTCGTCTGTTTACATAATTACTTAAAACGCAGTTTCTGAAGAAATTATTGTCTAACAATTCATTACACTGAGTATAGACTAAACAAAGGAAATAATTTTTTGGAACAGCCAATGTGATAAATTTATCACTTTAATTCCATATTTACTTATTTATTTGAAACATTATACAGGATTAGCATAAAATATTTACATTGAAAAGGTGATATTTTCAAGAATGTTACACGTACATACAAGAAAGAGATTTCTTTCACCAAGTTAACACATTCTCTACAAGAGTTCCCATAAAGGACGTGGTGGGTTTGGGGGTCGTTCTCATCATCGGAAGGAGTGAGTTCGAATCCCAGCTTAACCGAAGATCCGTCGTATTCACTATGGGGACTGGGGTGCGTTAAAACTAGGCGAGCTCGCTATGTCCTCCAAGTGTCTCTGGGGGCTGGCATCCCAAGTGTTCGGGATCTTCTGCTTTGCCCCTGAATCAGAATCATGAAGTCTCCGTCAGCCTGCTTTTATCTAACTGGTAGAGCCCAACTCAGATGTGCCGAAGATCCGTCGTGTTCTCTAAAGGCTGCTGGGACGTGTGCAATGGGTCATGGTCGCAGTGTCCTGCAAGTGAAATGATACCTCTAGAAGTTGCAGGTCAGGTATTTGGGGATCCTCGGCTGCTTCCATGTAACTGCTAAGAGCCTCACAGTAAAATGCGTACAGGGAAGTATGCTTCTGCAACAACAACTTTGTACTTCGATCGCGAAGATAATGGATTCCTTCTGCCACCAACAATACACAATATGTATGTGTTTTTCCCCATTTCTTTTACGCGTTCATACTTATGTGTCCATTGAAAATATAGCCTTTTCGAATCATTTATATTAGCCATGTATTCACTTACTTTCGAGAAATATATTTTCAACATTTACTTTCGGAGGTATAAATTAGTCTCTAGGAAATTTTATACATTTAAAATTACCATATACATTATGTCAGGTAATTTATAAGAATGTGAGAATATCCAAACTGTACTAGTTTTTAAAGGAATGGCTGGTTTGATTAATTTTTCGATGAACATTCTTAGCACATAGGAAAACTAATTAGATCCGAATTTAATGTTTAAAGAGAATCCCAAATCGTTACGAATCCAAAAATGAGAAACGAATTCCTGAATGCTGAGCCGAAGACCATTTGGTTACCAACACTGCTAATATGTTAATGGATGGGAACAATTATCCTTTTGAGCAACCGAAAGAGCACTTCAGTTTGCCTACTTCTCTCCACACCAGAAGGACGTTAGGGCCACGAATATTTAACTAGCTTTTATTTGTTTGTCGCTCAACGGTCATTTTTTGCACACGAGGGCTCATTAGACCGTGACCTACGGTTCAAAGTGGATTCCGAACCACTACAAATATCCATGCCCAAGGTGGGATTCGAACCCATGAACTGTTGAACCAAAGGCAAGAGCGCTAACCATTCGGATGCCAGCTCGGCAATATTTAATTGGCGTAGACCCTCTCAGAACAACAGTCTCTGATTGGGTCTAAGCAAACGAAATTAGACTCAGCCAGTCGCGAGCACAGTCAATGGGAGAAGTAGTTGCTCAAACACTATCTAAAGAGAGTGAACTAGTTATAAATATAAGTGTCATGATAAAATTATGGGACGAATCAAGAAAGTTTTGTTATAAATATAAATAATCAATGTGAATGATACAGCGATTCAAAAACATTTATACATGTTAAGTACACTTGAAAAAAGGTTTAACTGACACTTTCATTCCACGGGCCTTTGAGCTAGAGCTGTCGTCTGCAGAAGCATCCAGCAGAACGGGCAGACTTATCTCCAGTAACCAGAGATCGCTATGGTAACTAGGTGGTTCTTCTTCATGTACCCCAGATGCTGTTGGAGCAGAATTTACTTCACACCGGCCTCCTTCAGCAGCTACTGGAAATGGAAGATATCCCTCGAATGGCTTAGCTAGCGTACTCATTTAAATATTATGTAGCATGTGAGGAATGCTTTGGCCTGCACTTCATCCACGGAACAACTGATGCTGATTGAGGAGAGGGCACTTTTACCTCAAGGACCGTCGGGCAGTCTGGGGCTGAGTACGAAGCGATTGCAGTAGGAAGAGAAGCCATACCCATCTGCTTTTTGTTCTCCCTTGACAATCATGAATATCAAGAGTTCAATACAGCCTTTTTTAATTGATTCCATGTAGAGTATGCATTCTTGCGCAACTGTGCTTTTGACATTGTTTAATTTCAAATGATGTCACTCATTTTTTAATGTCATATCTTTCACGTGGTTTGTTGCATAGTTATGCCAAACAAATCATCTGTTACTTAATTTTTGCACTCGTGTGCAAATAATTTGTTTGATTCACACAGTTGACTAAAAGATTCCAGATATCAACAATTCATAATTAGTAGTTTTTTTAAATATCGTTCTTTCTATATATATTATCTTGATTCACGTAATTGACGACAAAAATAATTTCATAACGCAAAATACAGTTAAATTAAATTAGTTATTAATTAAATAACGTAGTGATTGATTTACTGAATTTAGATTCACAAAATTAACAAACGATTCAGAGATCAATAATTGAATTCAATTATTTAATTAAATATTATAGTAATGATTCATTTTGATTCAATTCTCATAAATGAGAAAAAATTACGATTCTAAGTATCAACAGTTTAATTTAATAGCGCAAAATAGGAAAACGATTCCAGGATCCATAACTGAATTTATTTAACTATATAATTAATTATAATACTGATATATGTTGATTTGATTCTCATAAATGACAAATATCAACTGAATAATTTATTTATTTAATTGAATACCGCATACTGATTCACGTAAGTGGACAAACGAATGATTCCCGATATCAACAGTTCAAGCTGATTTACATTACTTTAATTCGTGCGCGCGACTGATCGACAGACAAACGTCAAGAGTTCAGCCTGGTTACTCATTTCCTTAACTGTTCCAGTATCAAGTGATTCATTAAGTTATCAACAGAGTCTATCTTCCATTTCGAGGACACAAACTTCCACACATTTAGTTTCAAGAATTAAATCAATACTGGGAATTAATTATCCATAGCAAAATAAAAAGTTTATTCAGACAATAAAATTTGAAATATCGAGTCTTTTACGTGAAAATTAATAATTTATGTAAATATAAATTGCTTTATTACAATCTCATACGAAAAATTGACGAGTAAAAGAGGTTTCTGGTGAACTAAGTGAATCCTGCGCATGCAGAGCTTGCGATATTGTCGCGAGGCAGCGCCCCCTGCGCGCGCAACTCACGCAGCTGCCTTTCTTGCTAAAGCAATGAGCACAACAGTAAGATGGCGTTTAAGAGTTTTAGATAAAAAAATCAAATATTTCCTCGGAGTTAAGAGTGCGAAAAACTATTAACCATAGCAAATTTAAACGAAATTTAGAACGTTAAAAAGCAATATGTAAAATGTAACTGCTTGTCAATCTGAAGTCATTTTTTGCAAATGAGACTCAACTAAATCCCCTACAAACATTCCCACCCCAGATAGAAATTGAACCTACAACTGTGTAGCCGTAGGCAAGAGTTAACCATACAGTTCAGAATACACCGGGTGTCATTCCTATGAATCTTCTACAAGCCCGACGATGTGGAATTTCCGGTGAAAGTAATAGGATGAATGCTAAGAAAGTAGTGTTAACTCATATCAATGTTATATGCTCCAGCTTCAATTTTAATGAAGGTGAACTTAACCACACAGAAAGAACTGATATTCTTCCAATGGTACTTGTGTAAAATCTCGTTAATCAGTTAAAAAAAATGGTACTAAAACGAAACGATTTTTTGTTTTGCAAGAAAAAAAAAGTTGCCTGCTGAATACAAGGCAAATACTTTGATAAGTTATTTCTGCTCCTTTAAGTAGAGTTCAGTTCTGGTAGCTTTATTTCCCTGCTTTCTCATCGCTAAGTGATAAAATTGTTGGATCTTTCTGTTACAGAGAACAATGTAATTGTCTTAAACCCAGTATGCTATTATTTTTGGAGTTTTCATTTAAACAGCTTTTTCCCCTCTAAATACGCTGTCACATTTTATTAATCGTATTTTCTGAAATATTAATTTTTAATCTTTTTAAAAATTTATTTTTTTAATTATCTCAAAATCAAGGTAATGAATTTATTAAATTCATCTAATTGTCAACATTTTTAAAAATTAAATTTGTTTTAATACATCTTAAATAGGCACTCAAAAACAGTAGGAAATGATTTGGCGATCGGAATATGCGCCAACTTTCCCGACTCGTACGGTTTTATGCTTTTCAACAACTATATATATAAATCCCATTCAAATTCTGTACCTCATAAAAACTGTTTAACACAAGCTATTTTAATTTATATATTTTTATTAATTTTTAATTATCTATTCAGAAAGAAATTTTTGATTCACTGAAAGTATTGGATGAAAAAAAAAACTGTATTCCACAAATTAAAAACATAAATAGACACACAAAACTAGTTTACACTTAAGAAACATGTTTAAATGTAAAATCCAATTTAAATTCGTTAAACGTGATATCAGTCTATTTAAGTTTTGATGTTCATTCAAAAGAGGTTTTTGCCAATCATTCTATTCTCAATTTAATCGAAAAGTTACTAACAAAAGGAAGACTCAAAAGAAACAAAAAGGCTGGCTGGTTTACTTTACATTTTTAAGGAGCTGGAAGACCAATCGGACTATACGCAATTCCCAACTTTACAAATATTTACAGCGCTCTCTGGTAGAAAACTTGTTTCTGCAATTCTCTCTTCTTGCATGCAAACTAAAGTACTGAAATAATTTTTTTAAAAGCTGAAATGAAGTGGACGAAATCGCTGCGGACCCGTCAGCAAGTCTGGGAGAGAACGCGTCTTCGAGAAAATAAACTAAGACGCTGGCTGATAGTGAACTTCCTTTCATGAAAATAACAAATGGCAGTCAATTTGTCACTTTCTGCTTTAGAATAAAGTTCAGAGAATGACTATTATATAATGGAATCTATCAAGGGAAATTATTTTTCAATACTGTTCAAATCTTCCATATAAACAGAATAATCATTTTTATATCTGAATTACTAATGGCGATGAAAAAACTCATCATAACAAAATACAAATAAGCACATGCACTGCGAAATGGGGGAAAAAACAGACTTAAATTTTGAATTTTATTGAAAATACTTTCAAATAAAATTCGAGAAAATAGACTAACTCATTGTCGTGTCTAAAATTATTACTCTGTTATGCTGAAAATTTGCTAAACTTCTAAAACGAATTTTTTTTATTCTTTAAAAATAAACATTACGCTTAGTTACGAAATAAATATTATTAGCAGCTTAATTCCGTCGAACAACTTTAAAAACATGAAATTTCTGAAAAATATTAACAAGGATAATATATAAAAGTAAAATACTATGGTTCACTCACTTAATCTGTGAGAATATAATCCTTATTCAAATGTTTGTGTAATAGTGTCCATGCTTGAATTCCGAATGGCTGCAAGATATATCAGAATATTGGTCACTGGCTAACATAAAATAAAAGGTATTTTGATATTTTGAAAGTGATTGATTACAACGTTTGTAGAAGAGTAACAATCACGAAGCAGTGAACTCAAATGATGAACATTTAGCTCCGGAAAACTAGCTAATGAAAACTAAATATATATAAATAAATTCTATTAGTACGGCAAATTTTCGACCAGGGTTGATTAAATTAAAAACAGATAATGTTCCGAATCGAAAATGATTTCGGTCTATAGTAAACTCTGATTTGAACTCTTTGTGGAGTAATTTATGCCGCTATGCTGTTAATTTAAATGATCTAACATTTTCCTCCGGAACTCATGAATGGAAGCCTCGCGTCCCTTTTGAAACACAGTCCACTTCGGCAAACAAAAAGAACAATTGAGATTCATTACCTAAAATGGAAGACAAAAGAATCAAAATAGAAGGCTATTTTCAATAGAGCTCACCACAGCCGGAAAATAAGAGCCGTGACCGTGTCTTCAGAGATAAAGGCTCCTGGTTCAATATTGGACAATTGTGAATGAAAGGAAACATATTTAGCGCTTTTCTTCCTTTGACAGGTGGGTGCTAGAGAATTTTACGGGTTTGTTTAAGAGAATAATGTGGCCATTATCTACAAGAAACCCTTCCTGGAAGGCAATTAACGCGATGGAAATAAAAATGCATTAAGCTTTCCGTTGTAAAACTTAACAGTCGGAGGAACAGCAATCTTCAAAGCAAAATATGGCACAGGTGCCGTATAATCCAGGATGCCAAATTCTAAGTTTGGTGATTTTTATGTTCTTACGGTTTTCAACATGGTTTTTAATACTTCATAGATAATGAGACCTATAAGAATTATGCACTAACTTTTATTTTGGCAACTCTGGAGTTAACGTCATCGCGTACGTCACAATACATCATCTTGGCAACATTTTGCCATTGTTAAAAAAATCAGAATCTGGCATCCTGGATTATACGGCATCTGTGACCAGAATATAACGGGTTCGATTCCCTCCGCTGCTGAACAATGAAAAACTAATGTTACGCTTGCCTTCTGCATGCACACCAATCGGCGTGGACAGCTCACGTTCCCAAGCGGCTGCTATGTAGTGTCAAAGGTAATTTCGAATGATAAAAATGATTATACAAAAACAAGAAATCATGAATCCTGGCGACAATATTTTCGAAATATTACGGGGTAAACATATTTGGCAATCATCCCCAAATACCAATGACTTAAATATTAATAAAGACGAGAAAGAAATTGTTGAAAAACTTTCCCCGAAGTTTATAGTGACTTCTGAAGTACAACACCAGACAAATACACATCTCAGTTCCTCTTTCTCGAACTTTCACCATACGATCGACAATTTTCGAGTCTCAGCCAATGAACTTTTAGCAGGAATTTTCACCTGCGAGTCTCTATAATATACAAAATAAAAAAATATTAAATATTTACTCAAATATATGTAATAATTTTGGTTTTGTTTGTCGCTCAACGGTCATTATTTGCACACGAAGGAAGAATTTTGAATACGATATACATTTTGCACATTACTAGGCTATTCTGCTTTGAAAGAACAACCAAAACCGTTAACAGAAACACAAACTCAGCTGGCAAAATTCCAATGTCTAGATTTATAAATTTATAATACATAAACACCTTAAAATATCAAGTGAATGTGGTTAGACTTTTTCGTTGTTTATAACGAAATATATAAATAAAAGCTATCAAACCTTAATACACAATTCTGCAAGAAACGCTAACCACAAATTATACCTTGCCAGAACACCCTGGCAGACAATCATTCTGAATGGAACTTCGTCAAGAGCTGTACGCCCATTACTTCTGAGAATGAGGCATAATTCAATGGATAAAAGCTTCTGCCATGGTCATCAAAAACAACATTTCCATCAAGCAGAAAAAAGATGTAAAAACAAACAATTGGCTCCATACACCGCGCGGCACGCAATTGGGCAGAGAACATCAAAACTACTTTTCCCGCCAACTTCTTAACTATTCCCATTATTGCTTGAGGCAAGAAAAGTAACATTTTTTTCTTCCCTTTTTCCGAGAGATGAGGAATTTGTTTTTGTTTTGCGATAAAAGGAGCTACTTGTCAAACAGCGGGAAGGAAATAATTGAAAAGTCAATGCTCGGCAATGGGCTTTCCGGCAGAACCTTCGAATAGCCTCGCCACCAAATTGCCAGATATAAACAAAACAAAAAATGGCGATGACTTAAGTTCTTCTGACGAACCATGAAAGTGGGAAAATGAAATTGTCGGATGGAGGAGAAAATAAATAAAATACGTAAAAAGTGGGGAAGCAAAAGGGAGCTCAGCGAATTTGACTTTCCATCATACATGCAAACATTTGAGGGGCCTACACCTCTAGGAACGATGATGTAAAAATAAATGGGTTTGCAAATTGGTTACGAGGGAAAATATTCGTGATTTCGACATGTGGCGGGTAAAAATGCAATCTGCCAGTATTTGTTTATATCTTACAAGAAAACTCAACGAATTTATGCAACACTGTTTCCATATTTTCATTTAATATTGGATTTTGATGGATTCAAATATATTTTCCAATGATTGGAATATTTTTTAAAACGAATTCCGTTCTTTTTTCGCAAATGCACGAAATATATTATTATTCTATTTAGATAACCTCATGCAATATCCAGATATTTCTTCCAGTTTGGATGCATTTTTGCATGCAGATTTATGATCGCATCATTTGTATCTCAGCAATTAGGAAACTCAAATTTTCGTTATTTATGTTTGAGTCTTGGATTTGATATGTATATTTAAGTGTGCATTTTTATTTTATGCATCAGAATTTCATAAATATTTATAGCAGGACTTCTACATTAAAAACCAAGATGCTAATTTTTTGGTGGGAACATGTATAGATAAAAATGTCAGAAAGTATTTTTATGGCAAAGCATTTTAATGTGTCCACTAAGTTATTCAAACAGTTCACCTTCAAATGTAATCATTGTCAAATTGATGAATTCTTTTAGGGAAGTTTATAGTCTAAGATGCACAGAATACTAATATTCCGTAAGGCGGAACCATTATCTCCTCGTAAGTGTTCGAATTGGAACAGACAAGTACATTCTTAGAAAAACACAGCAGGAAATGGGGGATAAAGCCTTTCATCCTACCGTATAATGGTAACCTAGGGTGATGTAGGTAAAATAGTTCGCTCAGAACAAATAGGTAACCTTAGCAACCAGAAAGCCTCACCTGTCAGGGTGGATCAAGCCTCCGCACGAGCCTTCAATTACGAGGAATGTCAAACCCCGCAGTAAAAGCACCTTCCTCATTTTTTGCTTTTGTCTGATTGGCGGAGAGAAAGGGGGAAAAGGAGAGGGAAATTTTCATGGAATATTTCCTTTCCACAGCACTATTCCGAGGGACCAAAATTTCGGGTATTTTGAGTTCCGCCTGAAAATGGAATTCAATTCCATCACTCAAAAATGTCTGAAACAAAGATGCAGAAATCATAAAATGAATGCCTCTAAAAATTACACAGCTCAACCGTTATGACTGCATACAAATGCAATTATACACAATTCAAATGAGGCACTTTAATATATACCGTATTTCAAGCAAACTACTGCAGATCTAAAACAGTTCATTAAAAATTGTAACAGAAAATTAATATATTACATTTCATTTGTAACTATTAGATTTTTTAAAAATAGAAATGGACTCTTTTAATTGTAACAGAATTATAAATGAAAGATTAATTCCGTATAGATATATAATAAAAAATAACAGTTACTTTGTTTTTGTTTTGAGATTTACTTAATTTTATTCTACTAAACGGTTTTTCCCTCCACACAAAAGCAACCAGACCGCAGTTTGTCCAGACTAGATTCAAGAAGGAAGGGAATTAGATAAAAAATTTGTTGCAGATAAAGGAATAGAAGAAATAGTCAAATTGATACAAAATTCGATTCTGCACAGTTTACCGATCACGTGATAGTTTTACGAATGAATACAAAAATATATGTTTTTCTCTGTTTAGTGGAATATGCAATATACGAAGATGACAACTGCATTCAATTTAGAAGACTGGAATTTCGAAACTTTCAAATCGAATTGCGAATGAATGGCAAGCTGCATTTCATCCCAATTCGTAGAAAACGAGTTACTCCCGCTAGAATCTAATTACATTTACGAACGAGACACTTGACTTTGTGTGAGTATTTGTATTTCATTAAACATTTGTTCATTAAGGAAAAGTTTAGGTGCAGAAACCTCCAATTTTTTAGCAACCAAACGTTTTATTTGATAAATCAGAATGCAAGTGTAATCGCTATAAAGCAATATGGGCATTTCAATCGGAATTTATACACATGCCCCTTAACATTTAGCAGTGAAAAAGGTTCGAAGCATGGCTGAGGTAAGCTTTCTCATTCATTTTATGTTGAAAACATCTCAAACTAAACAAAAAAAAAACGTTTAAACGAATACAAAAACATTTATTTCATAAGCAAACATGTTTTTTATTTTAAATTTTTTTAATAGACTAATTAAATCATCATGTGAAGTTTGACAATATTGTATGTGTTTGCACATTATATGTATGCTGAAAATTTCTGCAAATCTATTTAGAATTGCAGAGATTCTTTTAAAATTGTATTCGTTGAAATTGCACAGTCGAGTGTTGGTAAGTTCGGTGAATGGTTTCCAATGTGATCTTGATCCAGACGAAATGCTTAGAAACTGGAATACGCGATCAAGAACTGCCATCTTGTGTGTGTAAGAGTGCCAGCTCGGAAGTTGATTTTGGCACTTGATCGTGGTTTAAATTTACTGAACAGTTTCAAAGAGCTACTAGCTTGTATGTAGTCCACCATAGCTGATCTTTGAGGCATGACGTTGAATTTACTGGAATACTGACTGATAGAACACTTCAAAAAATTAATTTTGAAGATAGTAAGAAGTTAAACCCAATCGAAACTAATAGTATAACTTACCTTTTTGTTCCAATCAAAAATAATGAGATAAAATATAAATATTGCAGGAAAGACCTCAAAAGCAGCATTTTCAAAAAATTCATTTTAAAATTTGTTTGTCCTTCTAAAATAACTCGAGAGTGAATGCGACGGACAGAAATTGTCGAACTGAAAGTCAAAGGGCGAATCAACATTTATATTCGAAGAATTTATTATTGCAAAAAAATAGTCACCATTTTTTTTAATTAAAATTTTTATAAAAAAATAACTAGTTATAAGAAACAGTAACTATAGTTTGCTTTTTCAGCACACACAATTCAAATAAAACTTGCGTAATCTACATTGAGTTTAATGATCACACAAGGAAAAGAAAAAAACGGAAAAACGAGAAGGAATTAAAATATCAATGTAGACAAATAATTAAAAAGTCAAATGCTTTTCTCTTTCTATTCTAATTTCGTTCATCAATTTTTCCAATTCTCTCTCCATCAAAAGAACTGCACGAAAAAGATTAGAAAACGCTTAAAAAGAAAAAAATGAGAAATCCCATATTCCATTTCGATGCCGACTTTCTAAATAAATTCTGTTCTCGTTCCATTTATTTAAAGGAAAAATAGAAAATTAGCAAAATTAAGGCAATAAGAGAGATTTTATCCGCGTAGGAGACAGTATGAAAAAAGTATAATGAAGACTCAGCATTATAAATACCTGCCAAAATCGTTTGGTTTTTAACCACAACTTTAACCTTCTTTTATAAAAACATAAAGTGTGGAAAATGAAAAAAAACATCTTAATGACGCTAATTCTTTCGAAACAAATTACCATTTAATAAGAACCAAGTAAAACTACAATTTTTTGATAAAGTTAGATTAAAATAATTCATTTAATAAGAGAAGAAAGTAAAAACAATAATAAATACATTTCTATTAAATTTATTTTCATTTAATTTATATTAACGTTTGTGTGTATTTCCTGTATATTGTTTACTCTTAATTATAGTAAAACTTACTTTTCAATTAGTTTTTTTTTTATTGGCTTTCATTTTCTGTTCATTCTAACAACTATTAACCGCAAATATTTTGTATCTATTTTTCTTGTTGTCCTTCTAAAGGACTAATGTGGTGAATAAAATGAAAAATGAATTTTAAAAATTATTTCTCATTCGCGTTTAAATAAGAGTCAAGCAAATACGTTATAAATTAAAACATACTTTAAACTTGGGATATACTTTAAACTGTTGGCTCCGAGATAATTAGCCCGGAACCAACAGTTTAAGGTTTATCTCAAGCTAGTACAAACATGCAAACCATAGTTGGAATCGAACTCATGAACTGTTTCATCGTGAGTTTGGTTTGTTTATCACAAAAGGGTTACTTTTTGAACTCAAGAACTAATAAGCCTGGAATTTACTGTTTAAAGTGGGTTCCAAACCACTACAAATGACCAGGTGAGAACTGAACCCGCGAACAGTTGCCCAGTGGATTTGATCGAACAAACGAACTGTTGCACCGCAGGATTACGCGACAATCAGTTGACCACCATCTCGTTCCTCTTGTAGGGTTTGACTGTTGAGCAGCGGCATTTTTCGCACACGAGGGCAAATTAGACCATGACCTGCGGTTCAAAGTGGGCTCTGAACCACTGAGTGAACACTCATGCCCAATGCAGGGCGAACCGCTGAACCGAAGGCTACCGGTCCAGCACTCTCTCGTGGGGATCACACAGATCGTGCAGAACAGGTCGCAACACGTATTCCGATCATTTTGCCTATAAGAAGTAAGTAGGCGAGATTTATCTGCCATCGAACAGCAATAGCTGCCGATGGCACCTGTGTGTGAGGGTTTTTCTCATAAAAAAATCCTTCCTATTCCTAGCATGAGTTCCTCATAAAAGTTCTCAACAGAACAAATGCCATATGCATGCCGATCTTTTCAATTAAAATGCATGGATTTGAAGTGTTAAAAATCAAAGAAACTTACTGGGACGCCATCTTGAAACCACGTGATGACAGGAGGGGGTTCACCTTGTGCCGAGCACTCTAATCTGACCACAGAACCCCACGTCACATTGTAGATGCTCCGTCCGCCTTTCAGCTTCGCTGGTTCTAATGAGGAATAAGAAATATTAAAACAGGAAATAAAAAAGTTAACAATTTTCACTCACACTAACAAAACATGCAATTCTAAAAATGGTTATCATTTTTCATATCCTTCAATTGTTCGATTCCTTTGAAAAGATCATGAACATTCTTTTCAAAGAAATCGAACATTCTTTGACGAGAAAGCGGAATATTTTTAAAGAAAGCATCACTGCGTAACAGACAATGCATTGTTCGGGCCTTGTCAAAAAATAAGTGTGACTAGTTTGATGATAATCATAATCACAAAGTTAGAACTGACAAATTTGGTGCTTGGAATGATAGTTGGAGATTGGCACTTGACGACCCCGCATTGGGTACTACAGATTTGTTTGACGTTCCACTAATTTTTTTTCCACACGAGAACTGAGATTTAAAGCTTAAAATGGATGTCGAAACATCACAGGCATCCAAAGCCTGAATTGCGCCAATTACTGGACTCTAGAAAGAGTAACCGCAGGCCGCCATCTCAGCGGAAAACAATCAGGAATGTTCATTCCGCACATTTCTTCAGCCAATGGGAACGAGGACAGCGCTCAAATTAGAGAGAGTCTCTGTAAAGACGTGCAGAGTAAAAGCGCAGTAGAATTAGGAAGATAAATGCAGACATAATTCTTCTAAAAAGTATATAAAAAAAAACATCTTACGCAGGGAAATAACATTTACTGAAACAATTGGACTAGATGTGATACATATTAACAGCGACCCATTTGGCCGTTCAACTGCCACACATCCTCTCTTAAAGTACAAGTAGACTTTATATAATAAAAAGATATGTTATAGACTTAACATAATAAGAACATATGGTTACAGAGCTCAATATTAAAAATTACGTGGCACTTACACCAGCGGGACAGAAGTTTCATTCCCTTCCCGGAGACGTCCGATGTACCTTTGAGGATTATGATCTCAAAGCCTGCTGTACCGACGCAGGATTCCAGATTAGAAAAACATTGATGCGTGAAATGAATTGCGATTTTAAGGTTTGTAATGGCTGCAGAAAAACAGCGTTGGTTTCTGCGAACGAAGTCAATGCCACTTCGATATTTCGCACTTCATCACACATGCATTTTCTAAGAATGGTATCAGGAATTGTGATTGAAGTGTTTCGCAACTTCAGTGAATGGTTAAACAGTTTATAGATTTATGGAAGGTTTTAATTGTAATAATGCGGTGTGTTTGCTCGTCAATCTGTGATTGCTTTCAGCCTTCAAGAACTGAGATCTTTCGGACTTAAATTGCCCTATTTTGCTTATACTGGTACAGATAATACCATTCTGAAATCAGTAAACGACTATGACATGCACAAAAATATGCACAAAAAAAAACAATGGAAGAAGTCGCTTAAAAACAGTTATTCAATAGCTTGCTTGTTTGTCACTCAACTGTTACAGTTGCAAGAGACCCGGACAGTCTAGTAAACTGACTGCAAACATCTATGCTTAAGGTAGAATCGAAACAACAAATTTCTGAATATAAGAACAGAATACTGTAGATTCACAGCTCTCAATAATGCAGACTCATTATCACAGGCCAACGATTCCTTGAGAAATGCTATTTGTTTACACGATTCATAAAACAAAGATGTTATCTATTCGATTTATTTATTTACGAAATAGAGAAATATGTTCACTTTCTTTCTATTCTCGAACCAAGAAAAGTGATTTTATCAATAAAACTGTGGTATGAAGCGCTTATTGTTTGAGCAAAAACGTTTCATCATATTCATCAACGGAGCTTCAACATTCTCGCAACCATCAGGATTTCATGAATAATTCTTTTTAGCGGCAAATAAGCGATCGTGACACGAAGCTGCATTGTGGAAACCGTTATTGTATTTCCATCCGCAAATTCGCATTCAAACTGAAATTTGAGAGCTCGGATACAAAAACTCAATTTTCCCCAATGAGCAAAATTTTCCATTTCTTTATACGATTGAAATCATTGAATTGTTATTTTCACAGTAATACTTTTTATTAAACCAAAACCTTTTCATCTATAGCAATTTAGGCTAAGGGATCAAAACTTTTAATTATTTAGATTTTTCAGTTTATGAAAATACATCATTTCTAAATAGATTTTCCCAGATTAAAACTAAACTTAAAAAAATAACTCTATAAAAGAAGGGGAAAAAATCTCCAAAATTCCTCCCATTCAAAACAACGAAGCACGTAAAATCTCTCATCCACCTCTTCCGAAGGAATGCTTGCGGACGTATTAATAATAGGGTAACGAATCAATTTTAATGAAAAGAGGAAGGGGGTTAAAGTAATTAAAATATTCCTCCGTCGGCTTGTGTCAGTATATTCCATTATAAAGCGAAGAAATAAAATAAAAGAGAGCTATTCAATTAAAAATAAATTAAGAAGAGAGAAAGAAACCGCAGTGCTGCGGCATTCCATACGGCATGCACATTAAAAGTCCCTCCAATCAGAGGCAAATAAGCCATTTGCATGCGATAACTCTCCCATACAAGTATAATTACGCTAATAGAATTTTTAAATTCATCCCGCGCCGTTAGCTGCAAAACTTGGGACTAGTTAATCTTGTAAATGATTTATTATCGCGCGTGTGAATTTCATTTGTAATTTAAGAGATGAGAGAACATTAAGATACTGCAGGAGTGCGGTTTCTCTAGCATATCTATACTTACATTCAATGGACACACACATCGCGCCTTCTCATAAATAATTGTGTGCAATCGATCCATTGATGTGTATAACAGCAAAACAGCGAACTGTTGAATATAAAAAACACCCAATGGTGAAAATATTAAAACTTATTATTAGAACCATGCAGCGCAGCCTGTTTTTTTTAAACTAATATCCGAGGAGGGTTCACCGTGATAGGATACCGCTCTTCAATCCGGAAAGGCTCGGGTTCGCTTCCAGTCACTGTTAGACAGCTGTAAAGGGGTGTTTCGTTACTGCATGCGTCCTGACGAGTGCCTGGGAGTCATTGATCACTATTTTATGTCCAAACACTATTGAAGCAGCTCCTCATGGCTCTTCAGACGTCCGCACGTGAAGAGGACGCTCCCCAGAGACGTCTCATTATCTATAAGACATTCCACCCAGTAAAGTGCCCTCCTCTTGATATACCTTAAGACAACATTAGGCATTTAGGCTATCCACTACGTGGCTCACTGCAGCCTAGTAATAAGGCTGCGCTCTTTAGAGTAAAGGATACCGGGTTCGATCCAAACTCCTGTTCAAAGAGAAATGGATGTTGACACTACTGAACAATAGGACATCTTCAGCATACTAGTGTCTGTAAGGATGGGTGCTCGGGAGTTTTTCTGGTCTCTTCCCTTGTGAATATGGTTAGGTTTGTTTGTCGCTCAACGGTCATTTTTTGCACACGAGGGCTAATTAGATCGGGACGTACGGTTCAAAGTGGATTCCGAACCACTACAAACATCCATACCCAAGGTGAGATTCGAACCCACAAACTGTTGAACCGAAGGCAAGAGCGCTAACCATTCGGCTGTCAGCTCGGCCCTTGTGAATACAGAAGTGCTCGTGGTAGATAATTGATTGATTTGTGGAGTTTAATGGCGCCAGGTCTGATTACGGACAAACTGCGCCAGACGTTGGTTTCAGTATACTTTTATTTTGTTATAATATCCTTGAAAAAATGTAAGAGATTGTAAAATTATACCTAAATTGTCACAAGATAAAAGTTATATACTGTTTAAGAAACCTATGACATGTAAATAACAAAATAAGTTAAAATGTGGATTACATCAGTTGAAATGTCCAAACCTAAAAGGTCAGAAATTAGGACATCCGATTAAAATACGATTGATGAACACGCAGGATGTTATATAATCGGGTCTCTGAGAAGTAAAAGTTTGTGGGTAAATCGATCCAAAAACGAGCAAATTTCTTGTATTACTGTTAAAACATGAAAGGATATAATGGGCATAGAAATGGAGTGTAACTTATTGTTTGATTATAAATTCCACGTTTCTTCCCAAAATGTGAAAAAAAACTATTTTGACAGCCTTTTTAATGTCTGTAAAGGGAACTTTGGAATCACGAATAATGGAAGATATGTGGAGGTAGAGGTATTATTTGAAACACAACCGTCTCCGTCTTTGAGCCATCCGTGAAGAGTGATAAGTATTTGAAGGCGGTGGGGAGAAAATGAACATACATTTTTTTAATTTTAGAAATTTCATGCCCGTTTCTACCGCACCAGGAAATGTTATTTACAGCAAATTAAAGTTGTCGTTCGAGTACGGGAATGCAGGTGCCTTTACAGGAAATTTGCAAATTATCCATATGTAACGTACCATGAATAAAAGGTGGAATATTATTTAAAATGTTTATACATTAAAATTAAAAAAACATAACACCTAAAATACTACCCTGAGGAGCTCATTCAGCTTGGGTAAAATGACATGAAAAAGTTTATCCAATGCGTAGAATTTAAAGATACATATTGCTAAGAAATTCTGGATAAAAATCGGTAGATTAACTCGGAATCTAAATTCAAACATTGTGCGGAGATCGCCAAGTTCGATTGTATGCTTTTTGAGTTTTGAAAAACATAGGAACCAAATGATTCCGTCTAACGAAGGCATTGCGAATATCTGGTTCTAGATAAAAGTTTTAAAAAGATTTCAATCAAGAAGTGTACTTTTTTTCTCTCCTATATTACCCAGGGTAAATCTTCCTTCACGGAAATCACTTTGAAGCGAAGGAATCCATTTATTTTCCTCTATCTCGTAAATAAGACGCCCATTGACCACACGTTCAGCGTTTCACTGAGGCAACTCGTAAAGTGCTACGGCTCGGTAATTTAAAGGGTTCCAAGAATCTGTCCCAGGTTCCAGTATAGAAATGGCTTCTCTCCATAAACTGGAATATTTATATGCTCTACCTAAATTCTATTAAATAAGGTAATTGATTTTTGAGGAGAATCAGAACTTAAATGGCGTAACATTATGCAGGTAATTCCATCGAGGCCAGAACTACATTGTTTTGTTTCGTTTGAGACAGCGCTCTTCTTAATTCTAACATCTGGAATTCGTAGTTACATGGAAGGTAATATTTGACGAGAAGTCTTACAGGAATACGTGGAGAAGGTTTCTTAAGTTGGAGAAAGGTTGTACTAAAAAATTCGGGGCTCAATACTTCAGCAAGTTTATTAGCAATACCATTGGGAGTAGAATAGGTATCAGTACTGGTTATCAGGATAGGAACAGAAGAATTCTTATGGATTCCGCTAGCTGCTTTGACTTTCTTCAACAAATGTTTACTGGATGCAGAAGTAGATATTGAGGTACGGATACGATTAGGTATAGATAACGGATCCATGATCACTTTTGGCGTTTGGTTTTATGAGAATATGCTTTAACACTTCTGAAAGCAACGAGATTCTCTATGTTTGGATATCGTCAAAAGACATCCCATACTTTCTTCTGTCTTTTGTATACTAAACGACAGCCATCATTTCACCAAAATATACAAGTTTTTTTTTTATTCCGGTGATGTTTTTGGAATAGCTGTTCCGGCGGCGCAAATAATTGATTTTGGGATTTCTCTAGGAGCTTCATCAATACCATCAGTCTTGACCACTGTTTCAGTAATAACAGCCAATTTTATGAATAAGTTCCAATTCACCCGACTTAAGGGCGGTCTTGGCAACATTCTATTACATCCAGTCTGGCATGTATAAAGGGGTAAGTGTTGGCTGTTATGAATACCATTTTCAAAACTTGAACTCAATGATGGCAGAATTGAAAGATAAATGATCGATGGAGTGAAAAGTTTTTGTAATTTGATGGAAATGTGTTTTTGCATTAGAATTCAACAGACAATTTTCAGAAAGAAACCGCTCTAACAAAAAGCCCCGAGTATTCGTATCCATATTTCTCCACTGCAACCATTCGGTGAAAACGGAGGCTAGCAACTGTTCGACATTAAAATCTCTCAAGTTCATATTATCCTGTGGTGGTAGGTAAACGATGTTAAATGTATTCGTATAGCCACTGGTTGAAGAGTGTACGAGAGTCGGTTATTTCCGAGATAGAAGTATACCCACTCTTTCAGAAGTTTACATTACACTGAAGGCCTCCAAGGGTGTCAACCTTTGGCGGTAATGGCATAACCGCATGATAAAAATGCATTCATATAGAATGCATTTTTATCATTATTCAATGAATATTTTGTTTAAATACCTTTTTATACTATCAAATGCATATTTTGTTATAACGCTTCACACACTGATTCCATTACTTTAACCTTTTAAGCGGTCAATTATTTTACCAGAAATGCTTCCAAAAAAGGCATATTTTTTATTGCATATAATTAAGTACAATACTTAATAGAATATTAAGATTTTTTTTCATTTTTAATGCTTTTACAACATTTTTTATTTTATAATTTTGGACACAAAACCCCTAAATGTTTGCTCTTTTTCAAGTATATTCTGCATGCAGTAAAGAATAGTTTACAAGTTCTGCAAAAATTTCTCTCATACTTACTGTAAATTTTGAAGTTAACTATTTTCCTAACAGTTCAGTTGCGTACGGTAGATTTTCCATGATATACACAAGCGCGGCATGCAGTAGAACAAAAATTTCAAAGAAAAGTTCCCGCTACATAGAAAAACCCGGATGAAAAGCATTTCATTTACGTGGACATTATCTTTCAATAATGAAAAATGCGGGCAAACCAGAAAAGGAAAGGAGAAAACATCGATGCCCGTACGCCGTACGGGCAAACCAGATAAGGCCAATTTCGGGTAGCACGTACACCGTACGGGCAAACTGCTTAAAGGGTTAATAATACTTTATTTTTATATTGATAGTAACAGCGGTGGCCTGGTTAGATGAAGCATTTTTTATCGTTATCGGAAGGTAGTGAGTTCACATCCCAATCCAACGAAAGATCTGTCGTGTTCGATAATGGCGGGCTACGCTAAATAAGTTGTAGTCGCAATGTCCTCCTTGGGAAATGATACCTCTGGCAGGTCAAGTATTAGCGGTGTTCTGCTCTTAAATTACAATCAACCACCCACTTTCAAGGTCCAAGATAGCATATCTACCGAGAGTCTATAGATAACGTGACATCATTTCTGGCCCTCGTAAATGCTGAAAAATGAATCTTAGCAGTCTGGCATTACAATATTTACATTGATATTACAGTAACTTATTAACGATATTAAATGTTCTAAGATGTACTGTTCTAAAGAAAAGTATTCCCACTATAAATTTACTTTCGTTTTTAACACTCTGTGGTTACATTTTTGCACTGAATAGCCAATTCATCAGGAATCTGCACTTCAACGCGGATTCCGAACCTCTGCGAGCATCCATGTCCGAGTACAAATCGAACCGAAGAAACGTCGAGTTGAGTGCCATAACGCTAACAGTTCATCTGCAAACTTGGCATTTCTATCATTGGAATGAAACTTGAAATATAAGATAATAAAATTTAAAGCACATTTAAATAGTAAAGAATGAAATTTTTATAAAGAAGTTTCAATCACTTGGAATTAAGACAAGAAAAGGATGGAATCCATTTAAAAAAATACACGAATCAACAATTTAAATGTACAAGCTAGATAAGATATTGATATGTAAACAAGTTCCAGAATAAAAGAAAACTCCACATGGCGCATTCTAAAGTACATCGAAATTTTCATTCGCAATAAAACGAAACAGGAGAAAAGAACATTTTTCGACAAGAGTTCTCAGCTGAATTCGACGGACATATGCCCCAGAAAACAAGTCCCCCAAGAGTTCTGGGGGATTCAACTCTTTCTATGAAAATTCATTTCCGTGTGAGCGGCATGCAAAGTGAGCAGAAGCCTCTTCCGTGGCCCGCGTGGACAGAGCCCGGCGGGCATCGGCTCCGGCAGAGGGAGTCGGAAGAGAAATGCTTGTTCCTTATTGCGAAACTATTTCTGCCCATAAAACGTCATTTTTAAGCACGTGAGAAATGAGGTGCCAGCCCCTTCACAACAGAGGACAAAGCACTAAAATATTCAACAAGCATAGGCTCCATCGATTACTCTGGTTTGATTCTTCTCAATGGTAATTTTTTTTGCACATTAGGATTAATTAGACTGACACTTAAAGATTTTAATGTATTCAAAACCACTATAAACACCCAAACCCGAAGTGGGAATCGAACACACGAACTGCTGAAACCAAAGCCAGAGCGCAAACACTTCGGTCCGTTCGGTATGGAATCTACACCTTTCAGAAAACTCGAACGACAAGTAAATGTTTTTGAAATGGTTGTCTTGTGAATACGTTAGTTATGCAAGTGCTGGAATGACTGACAGACACAATATTGGTAGTTACGGGTCATATTACAATACATCTGTTTGATTTGGTTAGTCTGCCACTTAAAGTCACTTCTTGTATAAAAGGACTGATTCCCTACAATTGAAGGTAGGTTCCAAATCAATATAAACAAGTATACTTCGAACACATGAGATCCAGGACCGAAGGGCTAAACTGCCTCTTTCATTTCTTATGTTTTTCCCTACATAAAAAATACCTAAATTTTGATATAGCAGATCTATGTATTCAGATATGGTATCGAATAAATAAATCTTTATGTCGTTTCTTCCTACATAAAAATTTACATTATTTCAAAACAGTTAAGATGAATTAAATCAACGATCTTTTTAATACACGTGTAAAGGAAAATATCCCAAAATATATTTCAAAATTAATGTTAAACGATTTTATAATTAAATGCCTCTAATGCGCAGGTGACAACAGAAAACAATTTTTTCTGTTAAACTTAACACATATCTATAGTATGAATTTAATTATTCTTGTCTAAATATAGGAAACAAAATCTCTGAGTAAAAAAGTATCTTATTTTTGTAAGTTACCTTCAAAATTGTCTTTTTTCTCTAATTACAGAGGATAGTTACAAAAAAAAATCAATTAAAATATAGATTTTGAAAAAAGAAAAGTCTTTAAAATGCTTCCCACATGTATGCGTTTCATAATTCCCAAAATAAAGATGTAAGAAAAAACGTTTATTTGTTAGGAGAATACAATTTCTTTTACATTATGAAAGTTTTTACAGACCCTTTTCCTGCTTAAGAGAATTTTCTGTCAATTCTCGTCTGCGAATTAGATACTGTCTCCCCCCCCATTTGGTTCTCTTTTCTTTATCGTTCGCATTTCCAGTTTTAGACACATAACATGGCTCCAATTTTTTTTTTCCAGGTGGAGACTGCTACCCACTGTAAATAAAATCAAGTGCGGGCGCAAATGAATGCTTTCCTCTTAATATCTTTCTATGCTGTTTCATTGCATCCTGTGTTATGCCAGCACTGTGTGTCATCAACATGTGGCGTATAAAAACCATTATTATTAAATATGCTTCGCTTGTGAAGCGTGAATTTTTATTCAAACATTTTCGAATAAGCCTTACGCACCATATCCAATTTTAGTCATTTCGATATAAAAACAGTCCCTGTTTGCCCCAGAATCTGGCGTGAAATCTATCACTGATTTTAGATGCTTTATGAAAACAAGAATTCGCATATGATTTTCTTTGTTTTCTATGGTAACCAGTCAATAGAAATTTTCAACTCTTGGCACACAAAGCGGATCTGATGGCCTCTTAATATAACCTATCAGACTGCTATCGTCATTGGAGAATGAGAACAAAACTCCAGCAGAATGCCACTTCCTGATATATCATTTCACTTGAAAGACCCCTTTTTATGCGCGCCACTCATAACCGTACGGATCTGGTTGGCTCGATATAGAACCTTCTTGCTACTCGGCCGAGCGAGTTCTTGAGCCATAAGACTCACGATTGCCTGCTTCCTTCTCCTCATCAGAAGGCAGGGAATCGTGCGTTCACGAAAGGCGACCGGAACATGTTGTGGTTGCCACGCCCTCCAATTGAAATAATAAACGCGGGGATGCCACGTCAAGCGTTGCAAGTCTGTTTTTGGGCCCTGCTTCTAAATCCACCGAAAGGCTAGAACCCAATCCAGGGCTAGGAAGCACTCAGGTGCAACAACTTCTATTTGTTATTACATTGTTAAGCATCAGAACGCGTCAGAAATTTTACAGATCGCCGTCACTTTATTTCGAACGACACGTTTCCGGCAATTCAGCCCCGTTTCCATTAAAACAAAGAGAATCGCAATCAAAGCTAGTGAAGCAGATCTCGTAACATGAACGTTGAAGGCGCTCAGTAAACAAAAGTAATCCAAGATTTCCAATCCTTTTGAATGTGCGAGAGAAAAACGAAAATAAAGAAAAAGATTTGGGATAGATTGAAGGATGCGTGATAGTATTGAAAAACGAGGAGCTCCCCTTTCCCACGAGATTTTTTTTTTTCTCGAACACCTTCGCATCGCCGAAAGGAAGTGGAGAAAGAGAGGGTCTTCAGTTTACAAATGGGAGATGCAAATGCTGAATCGTCAACTGATCTTTCCCTATCGCCTCGCGATGTGAAATAAAAATGGAAGTGGAGTCCATATTCCTGGAGAGTCGGGTCAGTGGGTGGATCCATTTACTTGCTGGAAATTCCAGTTTTGAAGCGGCGTTGATATCTGTAGCTATTGTACAGAAATGTGAAGAAGAAAATCCGTAGAAATGAAATGCTGTGGGTTAGCCATATTTTTGTCTGGTGTCAAACTGAAAATGGCCACTCGAAAAGCAGTGAAATTCATATCCGAGGGGCCCCCATGTGTTTTTAACATACAATACGAGCTATAAAAAACATTTTTCGCCAATAAAACAAAAAACAAACACACACACACACATATATATATATATATATATATATATATATATATATATATATATATATATATATATATATATATATATATATATATATATATATATACATACATATATATATTATAGCTACTTTATAAGTCATTTGTGTTTTCTTAAGTATATAAGTAAATTTTAACAAATATTTCACGAGTCTTACAACATAAAATGATAAATATTCGGAACTTATCTACTGTAGAATAAAAAGCAATTGTCCTAGTCATTAATATAATGTTATTTTTTAGCCTTTTCCTTGTTAAGGTTATAATGGAGAATTTGAAATATATTTATATGAAGCGCTATCAATTTTGTGGTATTTGGAACTTTTCAGGTCGGAATTTTACACACGTGTCTAAAATAAATTACGTTTTAAATAAAAAAATATTGATCGTCACTTAATATTTAATAACTTTAACTAGATATAAAACATTTGATTATATTCTCTCTACATTTAATTATTCACATGCTAAATAAGGTGTCGATAAAATATTAAATGTTCGAACAAGACTTAAATAAGCTCATTATTTGACACAACCATTTATTCATTCTCTCCACAGTTAAAATGACGTCACACAAAAGCGAAGCGAAAAAACATTCCAATCACATGCAAAAATGATATTAAAGGCGAAACCAAATATCTTGTTTATTTTTTAAGTGGTTGCGTGTTTACTGCATAATCCGCTGACGTCACGCAGTAATATGAGTAGGTGACGAAATTGTCACGTGGTTCAACTTTGTCGCCACAAGTCATTGCATTCGATATTACATTTCCCCACATTAAAAAAAATATTTTTTTCAAAAGTTGAACTAAAGAATTTTTAATGTAAAAAATATACAGTTTTATAATATTTTACAATAGATATTTTTATCGATGTCGATAAAAAAACGAATTTATTTTTAAAATGAAATATTCAAAATTAGCTCGAATAAGTCTAAGTAGTATATATTTGAAATGTTTTTCTCATATTCCAAAGTATGTTAAAAAGGGTTTCTACTGTTAGAAAATTTTCAATTGATATCGGTTAAAGAAAAAAACATGGCCGATTTTTTTTTGGACAATTTAGCTTAAATAAAAAAATTTAGTTCCAAGTTATAGTACAGTACGTAGTAATTTACAGAATTTTTGGCAATTTTAGAGAGATTATTCTTTATACAAATGTATTGGATCATATATTTCGAATATTCTGTTATGTTCTTTCGCAAATAAAAATAATACTAATCTCTTTTATTTTATATCATAAGCTTACATACAGAAAAAGAAAGAAAGAAAATACCATAATTAAATATATTAATATAGATAGTTACATTATTATATAAAAATATTTTTTTCATATCTAGTCTCGAAAAAATGTACGAATTTCTTTATACAAGCCCTCCAAGTTCTTTCCAAGAGATCCAACTTAAACCTATGTGGATAATCATCATGTTCAATTCATTTAAGGCATAATTATGTGGTTATCTTCTTTTGTTTTTTACACAAGATTTTGCCGAGCTGGCAGCCGAATGGTTAGCGCCTTCGGTTCAACAGTTCGTGGGTTCGAATCCCACCTTGGGCATGGATGTTTGTAGTGGTTCGGAATCCACTTTAAGCCGTAAGTCCCGGTCTAATTAGCCCTTGTGTGCAAAAAAATGACCGTTGAGCGATAAACAAAAAGAAAAACAAAAAAGTTTACACAAGATTTAATGTATTTTTCATTCTATTTTCTTCCAAAATACACTTGGTTTGGCACCGGTTAAGTTTTTAGCGAGGAAATCGACAAGAACAAGAATTGAAAGCATCGAACACAGGCAATATTTGCTTTATTAAAAGACTGCGTATGTTTTCTCCATTTAAATGCAGCAAAACTAATATTTAGAAACAGTAAAAATCATTTATACACAACTGTTTCACTCAGTAAGGAGCAGAATATTTTTATTGAAAGTCACACTTTGCTGCTGGGAAGTTTCATATTTTTCAATGGAGATTTACTGTGCAACATTTCGTTTTGTGAAAATTTTCAACATTTTCTATACTAAAATATAAAGGAACTAAAATCATGTAAAATAAACAGCATACGGAATGCTGCTTGATTTTTCATGCTATCCTCCCCTTTTAAATAGCAGGGAAAATCATCTGAATTCTACACCACTAGGAACAACCAGGAGCAGTTGAATCCAAATAAACAGCAGTGGGAAGATATCATTCCTGATATGTCGTGAGTATCAAATTTACTGTTTAAAGGAAATTCCAAATCCTTAAGAATGTCCGAGAGCAGTCAAATTCAAACTGAGCGAAGGGTACCTAAGCAAAAGTTCGCCATCCTCACTACTACTTTTAAGCCAATATCAAAATTATTGTTATAAAGAAACAACAAACTGTAATGAACGCAATGTTAGCAATTCTTTTATGGCGTGCTTGAAATACAGGATGCGCCCAGTTCGATTCTTGTTCCTTTCAGGTATTTATTTAGCTGAATTTCTAAGGATAAAAAAGAACAGGAGTCGCGTGCAAATCCAGTCAGCAACGAAGCGTTTCCAGGGTAGAAAACTAAAAACGGCTAAACTAAAGTCAATATATATAATCCAATCAAATAGAACATACTTATGCTTTGGAGGGTACAGATTGTAATTAGATTAAAGGTAGAAGTGAATTATTATTTCATCTGTGCATTTATTCTTCCGCTTTTGCTATAGAGATTTTCTTTTATAAAAGAATACGCCCTTGCCTAGCTTCGTCCGGCTGAAGTGAACTCGGTCAATTGAACCGAGAAGCAGACAAAAATAAGCAAAATACAAAAAATTGTATAAGAAGTATATAGCTAACGGAAAATATAGTTATAATTTTTATAACAAAAAATTTTAATTAAAAAAAACATTTTTTTTACAAACTGCTTAAATTATTAATGGCTTTCTTTCTGGCAATTTTTAAGATGATGCATTTTGCGTTTTTAATGCAGCACTTTCTAAATATTTTCCGCAATGTGTCTGAACAAATCCAGTTCTGACAGATAAAACTATATTCACAATATAATTCATAATCTCAACTTGTACTATAATTTCGCTGATTTATTTAAATAGCCCAAACAACTGGTTTTGACGACATCATCAAGTCCCACTTTTGGCACAAGGTGCAAAATTGAATATATACATTTGAACAGCTTCCCCCACCAAATGTATCATTTCACATGGAAGACACTGCGACCACAATTTATTTTACGAGTCACAGCCGCCATTAGCAAACAGATAGAACTTCGGATAGCTCAGTATAGAACTCACGACCTTCCGGTCACGTGAGCGACATCTGTCCTAGCCAGGTCAACATCTCATTACCAAGTAAATGACTATCATTAAACATAATTCTTTTTGTGCTACATATCTAAACACATTGTAATTCTGGAGGCGGTAAAAGTTTGGGAGATTATACAGTAGCTCATTTTTATGAGTATCTAATACATGTACATTCACAATTTTGGGAACTAGTGGCTATCCGTAAATGATCCCATAGATATGATGATACTTTTAAATCACATCTACAAATTAAAATTTCAAAAAAATCTTTGGGAGCACTCACCTTCATGTCTCTTTCTTTTGTTTGTGGTCATTTAATACAAGATCTGCTTTTTTCCCCCTTCAATCTTTTATGGTTGAAAAACTTGGATCAATGTTTTTATATGAAAATAGTAAATCTTAGTTAAGGATCTCCATGGCTTAAGTGAAAAATCTTCTATTCTAATCCATTTATGAGAGATTTTTCCGCCTGAGCGTTTGCCTTACGTATGATCAATATATTAGAGCGCAAATATCATCGTCACGGACTGGAATCGCCTCTTAAAATGGTCGGTTTTAATGGCGTAAGGTCAAATAAGGACAAGCTGCGTCAGATGCAAAGTCGTCTTTATCTGATTCTTATGTTCAAACCATTAAAAAGTTAAAATATCAAAGTAAATATACAATTTACATGATATACTTATTTATAAGATTTAAAACTAAATTAATTGGGATTTAAAAGTTTCTAAAATTAGAGACAAATTTTGAAAATTAAATAAACTAAATTAATTGGGATTTAAAAGTTTCTAAAATTAGAGACAAATTTTGAAAATTAAATAAAATTTATAAAACCAATTGCTTTTAAAAAAGCAAAAAAATTGCGATGCGTCGGTTCACCAAGGAAATCTTGTAAGGTTAAAATATTCCTCTTAAAAATTGTGAAGCGATAATAGTTAAAATCTGGGCAGACAATTAAAATATGGCGCACTGAGGACGGCTCATAACCAAGGATTTAAATCACATAAGAATAAATGTCTGTGAGTGAAGCGCGCGGGACCAATACGAAGGCGAGTCAAACATCTGCGCTTCGCAGAGTTAAAATTGGTAATGGGATGACTAATGGAAAAAAGTTTGAAGTAGACTTGCATATTCCAGGATTCCTGCCAAAGAGACTTTATGAAATGTTTAATTCCTTTTTTCACTTCCATTAATGGAACTGAAGGCAGAGTGGGGGATAGGTGCAGACCTAGCGACCTCATCAGAATTCTCATTGCCTTCTATTCCCATGTGGCCTGGTATCCGTATTTCAAATACCTTGCTAGTTAGGGAATTAATCTATTTGAAAATCTTGAACACAATAGGATGACACTTATAGTTATTATTTCTCAAAGCTTCTAATACACTATTACTGTCGGTGTGCACACAGAAGAAACAATCAATTCTAGTACTCACCTGCTGAAGTGCACGGTATACAGCCATAGCCTCAGCAGTATAGATGGAGCAGGATTTGTGGAGGCTGTAACTAAGGGAGGTATTATCAAAATAAGCTCCACAGCCAAACTCAACATCTGCAGTTTTAAATCCATCTGTGAATACAGGAGTGTACCGTTCATACTGACAGCGATGAAATGCGTAAATCTGTTGAAAAAAGTCGGGGCTGCCTTTTTGTAATTTTCAAAGGGATTGATAACAATAATGTGTGGATCATACCAAGGCGGATGTGCGAAAAGACCTGTTTACTCAATCCGGATATCACAACGGTCAAACAGCAAATGCGAGAGAGAAAAGGTTGAATGTTTGGTGGTCAAGCATTATGTAATCTCTTTAGAGCAGCATTAGGAATCGTGGATTGTATGGGACGATGAGTTGAAGACATAATTTTCGAATAATAATTTCAGCTTCTTCCGCCGCAGGTCTAATGGTAACTGTTGGCAAATTACATAGACTCTGGACGTGTGATGTGCGAAAAGCTCCACAGCATATCCTTCAAGCAGAGGGGTGAACAGAGTCCAATCTGCGTAAGATGGAAAGTTTAGCTGATCCACAAGCAACACAGCCGTAGTCAATGCGAGATAAAATTACTGACAAGTAAATTCTTAGGAGTGATGTGCGATCTGCGCCCCAAGATGTATTCGAAACCACCCTTAGGATGTTAAGCTGTCGCTCACACTTCTCCCGCAGATTTAAAACACGAGGAAGGAAAGCTAACTTTTTATCGAAAATCACACCAAGGAATTTCATCTCATTGACCACAGGAATAGGTCTACCGCTTATGTGAAGAACAGGATAATAATGGAAACTAGTTTTAATACAGAAATGGACACAGCAATTCTTACTAGGAGATATACTAAGGCCACTCCGTTTAAATCAAGTGATTAGATTATTTACAACTGTAAATAATCTAATTACTTGGTGTAAACGGAGTGAATATAATTGGAAGAGAATTGCAAACAGCTGTTTGCAATTCTCTTTCAATTATATTCATATTTGATGCTATTCATATATTCATATTGAAGAGGTAGGTAATAATTTTTCTCTAAGACATAATTCAGTCTGGCACTAATCATATGCTCGAAAGTTTTGCACAAGCAACTGGTAAGAGCTATCGGACGATAACTCAGAGGATCAGATGAATCTTTGCCAGGTTTCAAAATTGGAATCACTGTCGCTTCCCTCCATGGTGTAGGATAAGCATGCTCAATCCAGATTTTATTAAACAATGAAAATATGTTTAATAAAGAATCTTGATTTAAATGACGGAGCATTTGATACGAGATTCCATCAGGTCCTGGGCTTGTGTCGTTTGCCTGGGATAAGACAGTCTTCAATTCTGACAGTCTAAAAGCATAATTGTAGGGTGATTTTGTTGATCAAGAAAACTTAGAGGTATCCGCATAGCAATTATTTTAATCCCTAGAAAAGTAGGATTATATGAATCAGAGCTGGAAACACTAGCAAAAGTTTCACCGATGGTATTGCAGCTTCGGTTTTTATGACAGGAATGGAATAATCCTGATAAATACTATTGGCGGTTTTAACGTTCCTCCACAATTGTTTGTTTGATGTCGATGGATTAATTGAAGACACATAGCGAATCTAAGATTGTCTTTGACTCTGATGTCTAACTCTGCGACCTTAAGCTTTGGCTCTTTTAAAAGCAACAAGATTCTCCGTAGTAGGGTATCTTCGAAATATAAAAAACAATGAAGCAATGGAATATATGACAGTTGGCACTTTTCCTTCCACCAAGGCTTCCGGTGTTTATCTGGAATGATGGATTACTGTGTCAGTAACGTATTTAGCGGCATCCTTGTTTCCGTAATCACAGCCAATTGCGTGAAATCGACTCGACTGTACACATAATTAGGTGGGTTGTGACGCACACTATTGCTTCCAGCCTGAGACACAATTAGAGGGAAATGATCACTATTGTAGAGGTCATTTCCGACAGCAAAATTCAGTAACAGCAGGAGTGATGATAGAGAACAAATAGCTAAGTCAAGAGAATGAAATGTCCGTGTAGGTTCGTAAAAATAAATCTTCCCATCGGTAGACCGATACAATTGTCAGAAATGAGATGTTCTATCTGACGACAGCGAGAATTCGTATCATCACTATCCCACAGAGGACAATGCCCGTTAAAATTAGAGCAATAAAAATGTAGCTTGGAGTTGATCAATTAAGTCATTTAGTTCCTCAGCTTGAATGGCATCATTTGGTGATAAATAGATGCTACACACTGTGATTAGGCACATGGTATAGATTCTCCCAGCCACAACCAGCAGTGTAGTGCTCAGTTGAAGTGCTTTACTGGGGTAATTGTTTGATGTAATTATACAAACTCTACCAGACACAGCTGCATCAGCACCCTACTTTTTCCTGAAGAGCCACACATGCGGGGTTGCAGCGAGAGTTGATGGATTTGATGTCATCAATGCGAGGCCGAAAACCACGACAATTCCAGGAAACAAAGGAAGTCATCAATGGAATATTATCTAACCATTGTCACTGTTGTAGATGAATCTTCAAAAGCGAAATCATTATCTGAGGGATGCAGTTTAACTGTACATCCAAAGCAAGAAAGGCTTTTTTTTTGTCTTCTCTAGAGCCTTCCTTGGATTTTTTTAATTTTCGAGCTTTCAAAGCTTTTGATTTCACAGATAATTTAGAAAATACGGTAGAGAGTTGATTGTTTTCACCTGCGGGGACGAAGAAACTGAAGGGCATGAGCTTCCTTCCGTTTGAGTGCTACAAGATCGAATAACCTTTTTAACTGCAGCATAGCTAACATCTGCTATTGGAGTCCGAGAAGTGACTAGACGTCGAGACTCTGGATAAGACACGTTGCTTTTAATTTCGACAGTAGTAATTTCTTTCTCTAGTTGCCGAACAGGACAGGTGAGTGAGTAAGAAGTGTGATATCCTTTGCAATTTACGCACCTTTCTTTAGCTTTGCAGGTAATACGGCCAGCTAGCGTTAGAATAACATGCGCACGTGAGCTCACCTCTGCAGGCCAAATCGTTGACATTGGAAGCATCTTAATGGACTTGAGATAAAAGGCCGAACAGAACACCGCATGTAAGCTACTTTAGTATACTGCGGCAAGTCTGGTGTCGCGAAAGTCAAAATGAGATGCTTTGTGCTTAGGACAATACCATCTCTCTTGATTGATATTGTTTTTTTGACAGAACACTTTTTGGCTTTTCAAATTTTCCAGTATTTCGTCTATCGGCATGTGAAACAAGTCCTCGGCAGAAATAACACCTCGGGAAAAATTTAAATTTCCATGAGGTTCATCAGTTATAGCGATGTCGCCTATTCTCTTCGTGTTCTGCATCAGGATTGATTGTTTTTCAAATGCAGTTTTTTCTAAAAGAACACCCGATCGGAGCTTCTTAATTGATTTCACTACTCCAAGGTTTCAATATTTTAAAGGTTTTCAATTCTTTTGATAACAAAAAATTTGGCACAACATGTTATCATTTGTTGATCTCGAGGGAGTGTGAAGAGAAAGTTTTTTTATCCATGTAAGATGAATCAAAATTCAGGGACCAGACGACACCACCCACCTCGGAGTCATAAAAGGGGATGCAGGTCAACTGCCCCAATTCTTGTCAGTCCGCACACGCTTACAGTACATTCCTGAAGTTGTGTCTACCCTTAACAAGTCACCCAGTAGATGTACTTTGCTTGCTTGATCTTTTAAGCCGATTCATGTGCTGAGCACTATAACACCTCCCGTTTACCTGAAGCAGAGGCCAAAGTAATGTGCTGGTCTTTGGGGTCTCAATTGCCAGGACCCTCCTTTCCAGGGACACGGGTCTCCATGCACGGCAAACACATGGGTGATTTAGTCTCCAAGAGAAGCTAATAGCCACCGAGCGGTGAAAGCTTCTCAAGGAGGAGCCCTCTACCTCTTGCGAGGGAGAAAAGGAAAAGAAAGAAGAACTTTCTTTAATAATAATAATGAATTTCTTTAATAATAATTAAAAAAAGCAGTTTGATAATAAAAAAGAATCTGTTTTTAATGTCTAACACTTCATTTTTTATTTTACGCGCGAACTTTCGATTTCAAGAAGTATTTTACTAGTCTCTACGAGTACGAAAATACGTTTGTCAATCGATACAAATTTTGATATCATAACTCATTAATCTCATAATGTTCAATGTAGGCCATAAACCATTAAGAGTATATGTACTATCAGATTAATAACTGTTTTTTTATACAAAAATAACCCAACTTTAAATAGTTCCATTTACTACAACATTCCATAAATTATAGCATCATTTAGGAATACTAGCCTTGCAAAAGAATACTAGCACAACAGCCTTTAAATATTAGTGATTGTAAAGGTACTGTGCATTTGTTCGTGTTGTGCGCGTGCGATATCCATAATTGTTGTGTCTAGTTTCATAATTGTGTAAGGATTTTAACATAATGTCACAAAAACTTAAAGGTGATAGTGAGTGCAGAGTTTTTCAGTCTAAATGGGAAATTGCATATTTTTTCATAGAATGGAAAGGTAAACCACTTTGTTTGATTTTAAATCAAAGAGCTGCTGTTTGTAAGGGGTTTAACTTGAAGAGAGACTATGATAAGAATCACAAATCAAAATTCGATTGTTACACTGAAAAAATAAGAATGGACACATTATCTTATTTAAAATTTAAACTTCAAGGTCAACAATCAATGTTTACAAAAGCCAATACTGAGAGCGGAGTTGCCCTGAAATCAAGTTATATTAGTGCATTGAAAATCGCGAAGAGATCAAACCCTTTCACTGTGATGGTGATTTTATTAAAGACTGTATGTTGAAAGTTGCCGATGTGGCATTTCCATTATATTTCGCTGTCAAGAAACACTGTTGCTTCCGAAATAAATGATTTATCTCAAAATATGGTTCTGCAACTGAAGAATTAAGGAATTTACAAACTTTTCACTGGTTGTTGACGAGAGCACTGATACTGTTGATACAGCTCCGCTTGCTGTTTTTATACGAGGCATTAACAGTAACTTTGAAATAACTGAAAAACTATTCAAGTACGTTCCATTGACAGGTATTACAACAGCAGAAAAAAAATGATATTTATTCTGCAATTTAGCATTTGATAATAGAATATGAACTAGATTGGAATATACACTACTGGCCATTAAAATTGCTACACCAGGAAAGCGGCACACCACACACGTGAAATTTGCATTACAGGTAGAACTTTCTGTGATACGCAAATGATTAGATTTTCAGCGCATTCATACAAAGCAGGTGACAGTTGCGACATCTACAATGTGTATAAAACCAGACATTTGACAGCAGTTTTCTCATACTCAATTTCCGTTTCAACGTTGTTTTCGGCAAAGAAAGTTGTTGTAATGCCTCGTGTAAGAAGAAGAAATGCCTATCAGCACGTGTCTGACTTTGATCGAGGAAGGATTATAGCCTACTGGGATTGCGGTTTATCGTACAGCAATATTGCTGCTCGCGTCGGTCGAGACCCCATGACTGTTAGCAGAATATGGAATCGATGGGTTCAGGACAATCATACGGAACGTCATGCATGATCTCAGCGACCCCCCATCACTAACAGCAGAGAAGACAGACATCTAATCGGCATGGTCATAAGGGATCGTACAGTCATGAACCCTGAGTCGAGAAATAGAGTCATATGCAAGGCAATAAGTTTCTGCTCGAACAGTTCGACGACGTTTGCAGCAGCATAGATTGTCTGCACGGCGACCATGGCTTCGGCTACCATTTACGCTGTGTCACAGACAGGAGCGCCTTCAATGGTATGATCAGCGACGAACCTGGAAGCGGGAATGGCATCACGTCATCCTTACAGATGAATCTCGATTTTGTATACAGGACCATGATGGCCGCATCCGTGTTTGGAGGCATCGTGGAGAACACGCATTACCAGCTTGCATTGGACATCGACATACTGGCCCATCTGCTGGAGTGATGGTTTGGGGTGCCATTGGATACACGTTTCGATCACTTCTTGTTCGCATTACCGGCACTTTGAACAGCAACCGTTACATTTCCGATGTGTTAAGGCCCGTGGCTCTGCCCTATCTTCGAGGCCTCCCTAATGCTTTGTTTCAACAGGATAATGCACGACCGCATATTGCCCGTACTGTTATGAGCTTCCTTGATACAGAACAGGTTTGACTGTTACCCTGGCCAGCACGTTCTCCTGATCTGTCACCAATTGATAACGTGTGGTCAATGGTGGCCGAGCGATTGGCACGCTATCACTCACCATCCGCTACTGTCGATGAACTGTGGCATAATGTTGCAGCTGCATGGACTGAGATCCCCGTACATGCCATACAATCTCTGTTTGACTCCATGCCTAGACGGATAAATGCTGTTATTGCAGCCAGAGGTGGCTGCTCTGGGTACTGATTTCTCAAGATCTATACATCCTAATTTCCTGTAAATCTAATCACTTGTTCTTTCCACTATAATGTATGTGTCCAATAAATATCGTTCCTTCCATTTGCATTCCTTCTTGGTGTAGCAATTTTAATGGCCAGTAGTGTACTTAGCAGCACAACTACGGATGGCGTTTCATTAACACAGTATTTCACTGCATAATTCCTCAGGAATCCTTATCCTCCAAACATATAAATTTGGACCATGTCATGCAGCCTATAATTAAAATAGTAAATTTTCTAATGAGCTGAAGACTGACTGAATCACCGGCAGTTTAGGCAGTTTTTACAAGATATGGACGAAAAATTTTCTGATGACCCTTATTTCACCGAAGTCACTTGGCTCAGTCGAGGAGTCGTTTCAGAAAGAACTTTTGCATCACTCTATCCAAGCTTTCCTGTTAGAAAAAGGTAATCCAAATGATTATGGCATTGACTGGTGGGTTGATTGCGCCTTTTTGGTAGTTATGAATAAACACTTGGCTGATCTTAATGTAAAGTTACAAGGTAAAAATCTGATTGTCACTCAAATGTATTCATGTATTCAAGCTTTTGAAACAAAGTTTAGTTTAGGCTGTTGGAAAATCAGGTAAAAAAATCAAACTTTGGATCATTTCCCTTATTTAAAATCATTTGGCACAGTGAACCAAAAAAAAAATTGGATCAATATTCTCAACTTCTGCAAAATTTGGTCATGGAATTCAACAATCGTTTTGAAGACATCCACGAAAGGGATGATTCCCAACTTTCAACAATCCGTTCAGTTTTGAAGCTTCCCAGGCACAAGTTCATAAGCAAATGGATCTTCTCTCGGACAGTAGTTTGAAAGAAACGCTCTACATAATATTTCAAGAGTTTGGATAAACACCCGGAATTAAAAAAGCACGCATTCTGTGCATGTTCCTATTTATGTGAGCAGATGTTTTCCGTCATGAAAATAAATAAGAACAATCTCCAATCAATTCTTAAAATAACTGCAAGGAATAGGATACCTGACATCAACGAGTTTGTCAAGAACAAGAGAAGTCAGGTATCTGGATCCTCGAGCTCAAAATAACTACCCTCTTTTATAACTTCGATTTGATTTTTAACAACCGCATATTATATACTATAGAATTAAATAAATAAAATGTTATAATAATTCAGTACATTTTTTATTTGAATCTGACCCGCCGACACATTCTAAATTTAATGTATGGCCCTCTACAAAATTGAGTTTGACACCTCTGTATTAGACACTTAAGTGGGTGGCCATTCGTCATTTAGAAGTCTCAGTATAAAGCACAAGCACAGTATTAGAATCTATCCAAGTGACCAGGCAGAAGAGCCCCAAATTTGGTTCGCTACAACTAGGAAATATTACAAGAGGATACTAGAACTTATTTTAAGTGCCACCATTAGTAAACACGGCATACTTACGGCTGTGTGGAACCCGGAACCTTTTGATAAATAGAACAGAGCCTTTTCTAACAAGCTAAAAAAGGCCTCATTTTTTCCCATAGTTCATTGGTCACATCCAAAATAAATTCCCTTACGGTATAAACTGTTTATCGCTAAATTAAACTAGAATGGAAAAATCGTTTCTCACTTGCTTTTGTCTTAAATGCACAAAAGCTATTTTTACGTCTGCGCAATCATCGCCGCTCGAGAACTGCACACGGCTGCAACACTCAAATAATTGCATGAAACATATTCGGTGTAACGCATTAGTCACGCTCTGAGAGAAATAGATGCTAAGTTATTTTACGCATTGATAGGTAAATAAAATTTAAGGTAATTAGAAAACAAAACCCGAATTAAAATATTTAAAGAAAGATATAATTACGCGATTTAACGCAAAAAATATAAGAGTAACGAAAAAAATGCAATTATAAAAAAATATTTTCAGTTAACACACATTTTATCTCTCTCAGTATGGATTAAATTTTATTATTGTGATTTACCATCATGCCGCAGTATTGGACACCTGAGCATTTAAGCTTTTCGCCAAAATAGAAGACGTTTGTCTTGCTAAGGATACATTTTCATACAGGGACTCCATCAGAGCCGTAGAGATTCTCATAAAAATCGAAGTGTGTTTAATGGATAAAAAGCTTTTGTATGACGTTTATACCTTCACCTCCGTTTTCTTTTCGGACAAAATCTTTAGCGGCCTTCACTAACTGCAAGGGAAGAGACCTGGATTTACTGTGGCTTGGTGGTGCTTCAGGGTAAAACGCCCTGGGTTCATCCCAGCCACTGTCAAACAGCGGGATATGGATGTTGCGCTTCAGCATTTACTGGGGTGAATGCTTTGAAGTTATCAGAGCTTCTTTTCCTTTGGAACATGTGAATAAAGCACACTGTGAAAAGCACGACCCAGCGTCAAACGGGAGAAACCGGGAACACAACATTACCAAGCACACTTATCCCATCAAATATCTGTACCAAAACCAAATCCATCCGTTATCATCAATTATTGGTTAGATGGAATATTGTAAATTATAAACTCGATCTTACTCAATAATATTCGATCCAACCAATCGGAAAGGCGTGATTTTATCTCTAAGCCAGTGTACGAAATCGATGGACAGAATTATGAAAAAGTCAAAGTACACCCCAGTTGTTCTCGACTGAGGTGATGTGATAAAGAACGATGGCAAGCCCCCCCCCCACGAAACAGCTGAAATAAAGATGCGTAACGGAAGGAAACAAACCCACCTTCAACTCGCAGTCTGGCTTGCAGAGAATAGTTCATGCCCTTCTCGTTCCTAGCGATGCAGTGATAGAGTCCGTCATCGGCCAGGCCTACATTGTCCAGCTTCAAGTCCCCGGACTCCAGAATCCGGTAGTTAGCATGTCCGGCATGGTGCAGACTGCGGCCGTTCTTCTGCCAGGATATCGTGATCTCCGGATCTCCGGCAACAGCGCAGCGGAACAGGACGCTGGATCCCGACAGCACAGTCGCATTGCGAGGACCTTCCAGAATAACAGGTTTACCCAGAGCTGCAAAGAAAAGAATCAGAAATGGTGAGCTCATGCCCAAAACTGCCACTGAAATGGAATTCCTTTTGTAAGTCTGAGTAACAAAATAACGAATGTGTGAACTCATTTTATTAAACAGAACTATGTTAAAAGAATTGTGAGTTAAATTCGTATCTGCATATTTGAATACGAAATTGTGCACCAAGACCTGTCATTGAATAAACTGAGTAATTATTTTTACAAGTTCTGGAAAATAAAAATTGCGACTGTTATACATATATATACCAAATGAAAAAAAATTTTGAACACAAACACACGTAATTGTGTGTGTGTGTGTACATATACATACACAGGCAAAAATAAAATAAGAAATGTAAGCCTAATTTTAAAAAAACTGCCTTATAGCAAAAAATTTAAAGCAATTTCAAAATAATTAACAACGAATATAATTTGGAAACACATTTTATAAATTTTTGAAAAATCAATTGATACGAGTGAAAAATAAATGGAGATTTTATTGAACAGTTAAGAGGAATAGAGTCTTCCAAGAACTTCTAAGAAATTTATATAATCGAAAGATCATAAAAATAATTTATAGTGCACAATACTTTAAGGCTAATAGTGTAAAGTTTCTTGGATAAATAAAGAAAAAACCTTTTAACTATAACACCTAATTGACAACCTATTCTATGCATGTTTTTTAAAGAAATAATATTTCATGCACTACAGAAATAATTAAATTTGAGTGGCTTAAGATATTTACCGTGAGCACTAAATTGGGTAAATTTTAACATTAACCTCGTAGATTTCGATCACCAATAAGAGAATTACCTTCAACAATAGTTCATTGTCATTGCATATGAGGGCATATTCAATTGGAATCCATTACAAATCACAACCACTATCCACAAACATTTAAATCTTGGTTTTCGATAAGAAATGCTCAATCTCTATTCTAGTTTTTGATTATTTATGCTATGCTATGCTATTTATAAATAGTTACCCTATTTGCAAAGAGTACTATTTACAAACAGCCTGAGAGTTGCAAAAATTATCTGCAATCTATATGGTGCCAGACCATATAGAATGGCACCCCTACAAAATGAAATTTTAAAAACTGAAATAAAATGTTAGCTAATAAAATTATTGACGCGGGAATGTCAAATTATACTTCTCTTATGATATTAGTAGAAGTCCCTGGTAGAGAACCAAGGCCTTGTATTGATTACAGGAAATTGAATATTTCCCACTCCCTAATACTGAGGAAAGGATTGAAACTGTTTCAAGTGCTAAATTTATTACAATAATCGATTTAGCAAAAGGCTATTGGCAAATTCCCCTTACTAAGAAAGCTTAACAATTGGCGACTTTTGTAACATATTTTGGTTGTTACAGACCACTAAGAATGCCATTCGGTTTAAAGAATTAAAAGGAAAGTCAAGGAAGGAAAAGACTGGTCGGAGGAATGTGAAAAGGCTTTTAAAGAACTGAGAAATAAACTGAGTGACAAACCAGTGTTATACGCTCCTGACTATGGAAAAGAATTCATATTGCAAACTGATGCATCCAATGAAAGAATCGGTGTAGTATTTTCCCAACTGGATGACGAGGAAAAAGAACATCCTATCTTATACCTTAGTAGGGAAAATACTGTACCACAGAGAAAGAATGTGCTGCCATCGTCTAGGCAGTAAAAAGTTACAATGCTATTTAGACGGCCAAAAATTTAGAATTGAGACTGATCATAACCCATTAGTGTGGTTAAATCCCGATGCTAGTTCAAACCCTAGGTGAATGCGTTGGGCTTCAGCATTGCAGACCTTTCATTTTGAATGAATCCATCGAAAAGCGGTTTTGCATAAGAATGCTGATGTTCTCAGTAGAATTTGTAAATAGAAAATTTTCAGTTATTATTTTTACAAACATTTCCCTTTATTCATATTGTCTTATTCTGTATCATATTAAATTTCAAAAAATAAAAAATGTTTCTATTCTTTAAAATATTAAATCAAAAATAAAAGTAACAGATATTTTTCGTGTTATTTTATAATTATGTGGTTAAGCTTATTATGTTTTGTAATTAATTATTTGTTTGAGTCATTGTGAGACTTTTACTCGTGTAAAAGTCCTTCCGGAGGGGGAAGGAGTTGTAACGAGCTAAAAGGCGAGGATCAGTATAGCGCATGCGCGCGAGATTCTGCCGCCCTTCTCCTCCCTTCCGATTATATATTTTTTTTGTTTACTTGAGTAGAGTGTATTCTCAGCGAGACAACGCACTGGAGGTGCGCTTGTGGCGGCGTCCGCCAATGACATTGTCAGGATTATTAAGTTGAAAGTGGTATTAAAATTTATGTAAATAGTAAAAATTATGCATATTTAAAATTTATCCTTATCAATTATATTAAATAAAATTGAATTTCTCTTGAATTGCCTTGCCACCTCGGTACGCTACACTGTGTTTTCCAGAGCTTGACTATGACAGGGGCATACGAAGCGGTCGTCCCGGGCCCCACATCAAATAGAAAGTTTATTTTACCTTGTCAATCGAATAGATCCTTTCGTTAAATCGAATATAAAGTTTGTTGTTGAGAAGTAGAAGGGAACCCCCAAAGAAGTTTTTGCCGTGTGCTAACACGGACCTTGGTGGTTCCAAAAACGAATGCATCCTTAGAATTTCGAAGCAGGGACCAAGACAGAGCCTGTCATCACCTGAAGCATTATGCAATTTGGATCACGACCTATTTTAACATTTATCATCAACTATTTTAAGTGATATCGTCAATGCACAAGCTATCAACCATCACAATGACTCTCAAAACTCCGAAATCATGCTCAAAAATTAAAATCACAACTCTTTCATTTTACGACAAAACAGATTTAATATAAAACTTTGTAGAGAATAAATTATGTAACTCAATATTCAATTTTAGCTCTTTAGAGAGAGAGACAGAGAAGAAGTATCTATCGACGACATTAGGACATCTACCCCCCACAGAGACCCTCTTTTAATCAGCTTATATAAGTTCAAAGTCAACAGAAACCCCCGGCAACACAACCTGAAGTTAACTCCAGCACACAACAGTTACATAAATTATTGTTGATCCAAGGCTCGAAAAATGTTTTAATTTTTCGAGAAGTATTTGAAACTCGCGACTACGAAGCTTTCAAAGACAGCTTTTTAATTTTTAACCGTGTTTCGTTTCGCAAGCTTTTCCCAGAAGCTTCAATTCCTCGCGTTCGCTGGTTCTAGTGAAAGAGATTAAATAGCAAACTTCAACAAGGGAATATTAAAAGCGGAGACCCGCGTCTACATTCCTTTAAAAACGGATTTTAAATTGAAAGTAATTTCTTTTACAAACTCTCTTCCAATTAATTTGCAGACGCGATACCAGCGTGAAAACAAAGTAATTAATACGGAAGATTTGAATCGCGTAGATAGTTGTGAAGAATTTGTGTCACTTCACCACCATTAAAACAAATATCAATATTGCCTTGCATTCAATGGGTGGCTGAATTTTACCACGGAAATTTCAGATATTTTCTATTAAAGAGAATTTAAGGCGATGTCTCGTCAATACCATTACTATAAAAGAACGTTCAAGATGCTGATTTAGCTCTTAAAATGTTTATTTAAATTTAGATTAATAAAAATTCCCTTAAGATTTTACCTCATTAACCGAAAACAGTTTTGTTACGAGGACGTTTAAGATCTTATCCCATTAATGAAGATATTTATTTAAAAATATTTTCGTGTTTCCCCGTCAATAAATCTACACGCGTGTCCATAAATTAAGCAAGTTCAGGTAAAGAAAGAGACAGAAGCAAAACAGATGTGACTTATTTGTAAAGTCTATTTATTAAACAAAAGTTAAAGAGCAAAAAAGATGCTACGTGTTTGACATCATTAATAAAAATAGTGATTTTAACTCCTCGAGCAAATTTCAAAAAATAACCTATTTACAAAAACCAATATAACATGGTTGGTATGATGGTTCATACATAGCATGCCCCCAGACGATGCAATACAGGCCATACTAACCTAGGCATGCTGATTATCAAATTATCGATCTGATCTTAGGGAATAACACATCACTCATCAAGGAATGCTCTCCAAAGTTCCGGTAGACATGTGGGTGGGGGTTGATGGGCTGCAATTTGTCAGCCAAGCATGTCCCACACATGCTCTATTGGATTCAAGTCCGGTGAGTATGCTGGCCAGTCCATACGGATGATATCATCCGATAGAAGTCATTCGTCTATAATGTTTGCGCAGTGAGAACGAGCGTTGTCATTCATTCACAAGCAGAAATTTTGCACTCCGGAGCAAACGTACATGTTGTTCCAGAATGACATCCCGATAGATGTATCCAGTCATGGTTACATTCTGAAATGCTGATTAGTTCTGGAACCCAGAATAATTCCTTAACAAACGAGCAATCCTGCACCGCCGTAACGGTGCTCTTTAATGTTGTTCTCTTGGTGGTAACGGGTACCTGGCGCTCTCCATATGAAATTCCGGCGAGAATCAGACTGAAAGTTAAACCTGGACTTGTCGGAAATCACACAAGACCACTGTTGCGATGTCTATAATACATCCTCTCTACTTCAGGTTAACCTGTACATGGCCTGCCTTAAAGCAATCGAACCTGTGGCTGGAGAGAGCTGACGAGACAAATCTGATGCTGTGTTCCGTCTGTTTCTTTTGGCAATAACTGCCAGATACCGGTCCTCATTCGTCGTCGTAAATCGGGGGCGACTTGTGCTGTTACGTCTACTCACATTACCATCATCTTGGAACCGTTGCCAAAACCTGCAGATGACACTCTGGGTGATTCCAAGTTCCTCGGATACTTCCAGCTGGGTACGTCTATCCTCCAGACGGCCGATAATTCTGCCACGTAAAAATCATCCAAATGCTTCCTTTGTGCCATAACTTTGCGGTTATAGCACTGAAAGGCTTTTAAAGCGCTTGTGAACTGTTTTACTTCTCTGCAACTATTCCTTATATACCCCTCTCTTACTATCTCGTCATTGTGACGAACTATCGGCGCCATCTGGTGGTTTCTTGTAATTTGCATATTATTCTTCAAGATGTGTGTGATAATTCTACATGTAAAATTTTTATTTTAGAGTTCAATTTCTGTGTGATTCTAAATTATCCTTAATTTACGGACATGAGTGTAAATAATGCACGTTTAAAAAGTTGCCTCGTTTAAAAAATAGCATTTTAAAATAGTTTTATTTAGATTTTTCTTAACTTATATTGAAGTGATTTGTACCGCAAGATACTTTTAATAAAGATACTACAGTAAGACAATTTTTTGTTAATTAAAGAAATATTAAAATGTTATTCTTTAAAAAAAAAGTTTGCCTAGATTAAATGACATATGAGAGTCATTAAAAGACAAAGAATAATACGCGATTTCTAAAGTTCTTACAAAAATCACGAAGAATATGTAACCGATCCAGCACAAAATTCAACAATATAATCAAGTATCAAAATTTATAATCTAGGCAAAAATCTCCAGAGGTGGATTGTCATTTTATACTTCTTTATAACAAGTCCTACTTTTTAACCAAAACCATGCCCGAACTGGAGTTGAACTCTAACTGTTGAAACAAAACTCATTATGCTGAACTGTCAATTATTTACAAGATTATAATCGGCAATAATTTACAAGAAATTAATTTGATTAGTGAATGATTTTATTAATCCTTTTTCCATCAAATTTCCGCTAAAATATATAATAAATGCTTATTTAAATTATATAATAACAATTAAATTAATTAGAGATCCATTTAATATCTATTATACCAACAAGCATCAGTTTATAGTAATGGAGAAAAACTGCAGTTAAATGCCTAGACAAGATGAAATGTTTTGAGAAAAATAACAGATTTCATATGTTAACAAAAACATTTTCACAAGACATCTTGTTTTCCAGTTTTCATTACCGTCTATGAAATTTAATTAGAAATCTGAAAATAAATTTAAAGACCTATAGGGGGTACAAATGTAGTCATTCCTATAGCTATTCCTTGTCCTGAGAAAGTATTTTTTAAAACTTCTGCAAATTACATTAATCAAACGTATTTCTTGGCAGTGACTTCATTACTTATAGTTCAATAAAGATTTCTGATATTAAATGCACACAGATACTATTTTCACACACATAAGATTGCTCATGAGACTAATTTAAATGTTATTTTGAACAGCTGTTTTTTTATAATTTTAACGAACTGGCATTTTATGTGGTCTGGACCTCACCGGGCAGGATCCGCTGTAATTATAAAATTACAATTACTGAAGGGGTGGGCCCACTTTTCTGGGTCACGAGTTCCTTCTCATTTTTTGTCTCACCTTCAATGAAGACGGAAGGAGTACAAAATGAGCCTCAGCGACCGCTGCAGAACGCCCCGGCGGTCCCTGATTTAGTTTATCAAACACCCATGATTAAGTTTATCAAAAATGGCAGCATTTGACAGCCATTATTGGCCATTTGAACAAGCACATTCAGTTTTCAGTCTTAGACATGCGTTTGTTTGGTTACAGTTTGAAAAAAATTCCGAATCATTTCGAGCCCCGAGACGGGATTTGAACGAGTTGTCGAATGTCATTTGTCTTGTTCACTCCTACTGACTAGGCGCTATGGTACGACATCTCATTCGACACATATTGAGCCATAAAAATTATTTTGATCGAATAAAATATTCATTGGTAAATTTGAGTAAATATTCATTCCAGTAGTGGGAACAAAACCTATAATCGCCGGTCCCCTGAAACACCTTTAAGTCTACAATCGATTGTCATATCAAATACAAATTGAGTCATTTTAATAATTTTTTGTGCGTGTACTGGCTCATTTTGAAGGACATATTTCGATCTTTTCATTTTTAAGTTCGTTAAAATACATAAGCCGCCAGTTTCGGAACATTTCAGATTCCTAATCCATGCGATTTCGCAGCCCAAGAAAAAGGCGAAGTCATTTCTCCAGGCGCAAGAGTGTTTCTAAATTCATTTCGCTCTCCTTCGCCAGAGCAAGGGCTCCTTGGATAGGCCTCCAGATTAAAATGAGCAGGCATGTGGGACTCTTATCCTCCCTGTAATCCGTTTCTAATTAGGAAGCAGCTGATATCCTGGAGGACACAGTTTGCAGCAGACGTGATGTTAGGGGTCGTCGTGGGCTCCGGATGATACGAGGGACCTTCCAGAGGGCGCTGCATTTGGGCTCTTCACGCCTCTCCGAGCACAAAAATTTAATTTGATGATTGAAACCTTCGACAATTAGAATTGGATTTAATCTAATATCTTGGGAGCTTAGCACCAGCGCAATGGAATTCTATTAGAGGAATATCTCAATGGATGGAACAACCCGCTGTCAAGAATAACCCACGAGTTTAAACTTTGCGAATAAATTCATCAACATTTTCAATACTATAAGAATTATTAAATTTATAAATAAATCCATTTCTTTCAACTATTTGATAATAACTTGATTAGAATTAACACAGTTGTATTAGAAACGTTAAAGTACTTATTTAGGTATTTTGTATACTATCCCGTCGACTATTTCCCAGATAAAATGTGGCGTCAGATATTTAATATTTTAAATCATTGTTCGTTTTTCTAAAAAACAAGCTTTTATCTCTTTGTTTTTAATGAACATGCATCTTCATTCAAACAGAGAGATGTATACTTCATTTTTAATTCATATAATTCAAATCACAACACATTAATGCTTTGGCCGAAATGTTAAACGGCGAATACCAAGTAATGAAATTTGCTTTATATTTAAGACAGAACATTAATATTTGAAATATTAAATGAATAATCAGGAAATAACTCACATCTCAGGCTTTGCAACGTTAAATACCGAGTTTTATACAGAAGGCATAAAAAGTATTTCACTTATCATTTTGGAATATATATATATATTAAAGAAAAAGTTACTATTGCTTTAATTTAAATATAAAAAAAACAAAGTAAAAGTGAAAATGTGAAACAGTAATACTATTAATCTATTTAAAATAAATATCTTATTAAATACGAAAAATGGGGAAACATTTAAAAACAATGCCCATTCACATTCTTAAATTCAAACATTTACATAAATTATTAAATGATTAAAATATAAAGATTGAATAAAACAAGCTCAAAAATATTGGAAAAGAATTCTATAAAATTCTTTTCCATCGATTTATACCATCCCAAAGTTAACAAAGATGGATGATCAAGGGCCAGAAAGAAAAACAATTTAGTTCCACAAAAGAAGAAAACGTCCAATTTGGCGACGACAGTGATGGACAACAAGACAGCGCCTGGCGACATTAGAAAAGAACTCACTCCACAAAAGTCAATGATGCAAGATCTCATTGTTCGTCATTTGTCAAACAGTCAGGAAATCGCAACAGTTCGCCAAAAGCACGGGAAGGAGGGGGAGGGGATAAAAACCGCAAATCCAAAGCAAGAAGTCACATCTCCGATAAATTCTATTCTTATTAATGTTACGTTTTATCGACTGGAGTTCATTTCTGCTCATTTCTGTTCATTCAGCTCTTTGAGGGCGCAACCTTTCGATTAGCATGGCCGTCAAGGGCAAAATAAGGGAGAGTAGATTTGATTGAATTGTTCAACAACCATTTTTTTTTTGCACAAGATGATTAATAAGATCGAAATCTGCCGTTTAAATGAGATTCCGATCTACTAGAAATAAAAATTCCAAGTGGGAATTGAACTCGCGAAATGCCACGCTGAATACCAGAAAAGCGAAACAAATTTCGATATGTCTCGGTGAATTAAAGTTCTTCGATCTCCCAAAATTTTAATTAACATAAAGAAAAAATCTTTAGCATGAATAAGAAATACGCCAAATATGCATTTAAAAGAAAATGAGACACTTTTTTTCAACGAATCCTCCAAAAAATTTACCAATTAGTGCAAATCATTTGCGAATAGGTAAAAAAATAGAATATTTAAAAATACAACAAAAATATGTTAAAATCACAAATGTACTTACATTAAGAAAAAAACGAGTTAACGTAACATTTGCCAGCTTACCTTTAAATATTCTCGATTTACACGTAAAAATTAAAGAGCAAAAAATAGTTTAAATACAGCATAGTTTAATTCACAATTAAAAAGTATTGATTAAAAACTTTCCACGGGATTCTTTTCAGTTTTCTTGAATTAAGCAGAGCCACTGGATTCTGAATAAAAGATCCCGAATTAGAAAGTCCGTTGAATAACTTCTTGAATGCAAATTTAGCAGGAAAGCAGAAGATTTACTTTGTGGCATAAAATTCTTGCTGAGAGTAAAGGAAAGTAAGATACGATATCCAATACGTGTTGTCAATCGCTTTTGATATTTGATACATTCATCAGAACCCAATTTCACAAAAGAAAACATTTAAGTTATGTACAGAGAAGTAAATAAAATGCTCCGAAAGAATTTATAACTAGTTAAACACAAAAATTTACGTAAATTAATTAGGTTATTTTCTGGATTACCTTCTGTGCACCAGTATTGATTAGACAGAAGATCGAAAATTAAAACCAGATTCCAAACCACAACAAATAAATCGAATCCAAGAACTTTTTTTAAAATTTGGTTCGGTTCGAAAGTAAGTTTTTAAATAAAAAGTCCCTTTAGACCGAAATCTACAGCTTAACGTGAAATCCCTACAAATATCCAATCCGAAGAAGAAAACGAGCCCACAAACTTTTCCACAGTATTCAATATTCTGATAACAGCACCACTGCATAAGAGCATTTTTATGAACTTGGTCAACCCAGTTGACGAAACTCATATTGACATTCAAAGAGTTGAACTTCCAATCCGTGCGCAGAAGACGCACATTTTTCAGAACAACCTGTTTCTATTTGAAAAGAAAAAAAAATATTCAGAATACTTTTTTGGCTCATTTTACTCATCTTAAATGAGAATACAACATAACTATAAAATATAATTAGTAGAATGCTTTTTATTTTTTAATAATTAGTAGAATCGTGCCTTTAATTTTTTTATGTAATTAATTTTTCTTTATTAAAATGTTCAGTGAGAGCCGTGTCTTTTTATTTTGTAAGTTAATACACCAGAGATTATATATAAAGCATCATAAATTCAGTATTTTCCTAACTCTACTCTTAAATCAAAATTTTAAAAATTCTTTAGAGTAAATATTTATTTTTGTATTCTTTACTTTTTTATTTCGCATTTATTTATTTCTTTACACACTTTATCTAAAATTTTCGTAAGAAAAAAATCAAAAATACTACTCAACAAAGTAAGTTAAAGAAAAGATTATGCTAACTTCTCAGAAAATACAGAGATATGGAAAAAACAAAAGTGAAAAACAGAGCACTAGTGACACAAAAGAGCCAAGAAAAAATCGATGCCCGAAGCTTCAACACGCAGCTTCGTTCTTCACGTAGGGCGGCGCAAATACAAAAAAGCAACCACAGTTGAAATATTTTTGTTTCCAACCAAAGTGCTGAACAATCATTTTCAAACCTTATGTTTATTTTTTTCACGTTTTTCTATAGATATAATTATGTTTTCTTTTTTTCTTCTTCCTTCATATTTTCATTTTTATTTATAAAAGTTTGGGAGTTTAGACATGTTTTTTTTTCACGATTAAATGAACCTTAAAAAAAGTAAATCAGATATTTCGGCGTATAATGGCTCAAAATATGAAACTAAAAATCCTTTTTAACAGTTCTGGATAAAAAATTTTATAATATCAAATAAAATATTGCTTTAGTTTAAAAATATTTTTTGTTTGAAAGGCATCATAATTCTTGTTAATTTGGTACAGATGTCTCAAAAGTTATAATAATATTTCCTGCATATGAAAATTTTTAACTTCCAAAGAAATGTAAAAGTTATATAATATTTAAGAATTTATAGAAATTTTCTGCCAATTTTTAATAGCATAATTTTTTTAATAATATTTTTAAAAGTGATAATTTTTATATTTTACACGATTTACAAATTAAAACAATGAAATTAATAAAAATATTTTTAAGTGAATTTATGTTCAGTTTTTATATACGAGTAACCTATTAAGCAGAGTTTACATTTTAAAATGGACGCTCAATAATCGAACCCATTATTTGCTGAAATCAAGACCACTATGATCTGTTGAACTAAGGTTCAGACCTTAGTTAAAATACTGAGAGAGGTATTTCTTTAGCAGAATCTGAACATCCATTTATAAAATAATAGAAAACAAGATACCTCTTCATTAAATTACAAAATAAAAATATCGTAAAATAATGGAAACTTTTATGGAACATTACTGTAATATCTTCAAAGTTTCAAAACATTTGTTAACAAAGTTTCGCTTAAATTTAGGATACATGAAATTTTCTCCAAAGTAAAAAAGATTAAATTAGAAAAAAAGCTGTAACTGTTCTGATGTATATCACATCATAATGAAATTCCAATGGCTCGGGATCGTGTATAAATTGGACTATTTGTTGCAAACTAAGGCCCCTTTTTGCATACAAGGGTAGATCCGACAATAAAACAATTGCTGAATGTGCAAGTAAAAGCAACAGAAACAGGACATTAATATCCTGTAAATAATCACAAAATGTCATTGACATTAATTACGTAATGATATAATATTGACAATGCATTGTGGGCTGCCTAACGGTCAAAGAATGTTATAAGTCATTTCAACGTCTGTCGGGGCTTGCGAGAGGACTTTTCGTGAGTACTAAACCGTAATCACATGTCGCAAAGGAGGAAACCCGGAAAACTCCCTTGCAAAGACCGACGTGCATGTAAAAGACAGATACGCAACACCCATTTCGTATCGTTCAACAGTAGTATATTTCGAACCGAAGACCATATATTCCGACGATACTAGGTCAGCGAACCAACTAGCTTAAAAATGATATTTTACGAGATAAGCTGTTACACTATGTTTAGCTATCATTACTTCAGATCAGTGATCCCTTGGCCCTATATGTAAATATATATATATATATATATATATATATATATATATATATACCGCATGCCGTGGCGGATGCTAATGATTTGCATTTCTCATCACCGTGAGTGAGTGCCTCTCTCTCTCTCTCTGTGTGTGTGTTCGTTCACGAAGGGTATTAGGTCGGGAGTTACGGTTTAAAGCAGATTCCGAACCACTACAGACAGACATGTCCAATGTAGGATTTGAACCAAAGGTCAGAGCACTAACCATTCGGCCTTGCAAGTGAGGAATAATTAGACCGGGAACAAGATTTTAAAGCGGATTTCGAACTACTGAAGCGGATGGATTGCACGCCGTCAGAAGCAGGAGTACTTTTCTGTGCGCGAGGAATCCTCACACCAAGAGCAACAGTTTAACAATACTAAAGCCGAAACATGACAAACAACCCAAGGTGGGATCCATGCATAAGGACAGAGGGCGGACAGCTTAGAAATCACAATTCTTGCCAAATTGTCTCCACAAGAGAAATCCACGTAAAACGTAGCATGTGATCAGTGCTATGTTTTACTTCCTTCTGCGCGATACTCCATTCTAAGTGACAGAAGCGTAACATGGAAGTTCCCCATTTCTTGTTTCGAGCATAACGTAAACAGACGTTGAAAATATAGATAAACACGAAAAGGTGGGTTTAAAATGCTTTTAATGCTTTCTGAAGTGTAATTGGACGCAGCGGAACATGTTCATGGCAAAAGTGAAAAGTTGATTTGTACAGAACACTTTACACTATTTACTTTTTGTTGATAAGATTATTTTTTGGGATGAGGGGGGGACCTAGCACAACAGGTCTCAACCTGTCACTTTGACAGCATCAATCATCATGACCCGATGACTGCGAGGGTGGCAGAAAAATTTTGTCAGAGCAATCCAATGAGGAGTGTCACGCGATAACCCTTGTGGTCGACTTCTTAACGATAAAGCATTCATCAACTGTCACGTGAGAGCCTGAAGGTTCTCAAATTTGCAACACGAGTACAGTCCATGCATCCATGCGAATCCTTTCCATGACGCAATGCTCGCCAAATGTTTAAGAACTAACAACTGTAAAGCTATCAGCTAACTGGAGTACTAGCACTAATTTATCAAAGTAAAAAAAAATAAACTCTTTCATTCAATAAAACTAACAATATACCTTTTCATTCAAAATTCTCAAGTGTAAACACTTAATTTCTTGCCCTTTAACAATTAAATAGGAAAAGATTGCAACACTCTGTTCAAATTTAATTTCAATCGAGAGATGGGGGAATGGGTCTTTAAATTATTTCAGAGAGAAAAACCTCGTCTTGGACCCAATCTGCTAAGAGAAAAAAAATTCCAATCCCATTGAGCTGTGGAACCCGTTTCGCAGCGCTACGACTCCCCAGAGACTACTTAAATCTCAACGAAAAAGAAAAATTCACTTTTCAATCAAAAAAAGTGGCTTTACTTTCGGCCCACTGCGACTCTCAAACTTTTCAAGTGGACAAAAATTCCTCAGGACTCAAAGTTAAAATAAAAAGAGTTTTCTAGGTAGATTTTTTTAATTAAAATGTGAGCACTATCAAATTGAAATATTCTTTTTGTAAAAGTACTCTACAACAGTAGTTTTCTTTAACGGGTGACTAAGCCTTGGCCACGACAAGGCCGGAAGCTGCCACATATCTGTCCTTAGCCGGTCGGCTCCTGTGAACCAAGACGTTTATAAAATGTTGTGATGGGCCATATAGATACACTCATCATCTCAGTTAGAGAAAGGTACATCCTTGCATAAACCGGGATTTGAACCCACAGCAGAGGAGTCGCTCAGCCATCGGTTTTGAATGCATTTTATTTTTAACTGAAAGCAATTTGGGATCTCTATAACGGGGCCCTTTAATTGGTTTCTTTCTCCAAAGTCAAGATTGGTTGGTATGCCGCTCTACGGTCAATTTTGGTACATGGCTGATTAGACCGGGACCTGCGATTTTTTTAATGGATTCCGAGCCACTAATTTTAAAACAATAGGTGGGATTCGAACTCACGAGCTGTTTAAACTGAAAGCCAGAAAGCTATCCATACGACTACTCACTTTATACGACCACTCATTTTATTTTTTACCTATGAGCCTGGATTTCAACCAAGACTTAAAAACATAAGTGAAATCCGAAACAACGCTAAGTCTGAGATGGGAATCGAATTCATGAATTATTAAACTGAGGACATGAGTAATAACTAATCAACTATAAACCTGTCCCAAAATGACAAGTTTATTTGAATAGTTTATATTTATTATAGCCAGAAAGCAGGAACAGAAATAATCAACCAATAATTATCAATCTAGGAAGTCAGGATATAAAATTCAAAACTTAACAGTGAGATAAGATGATATTTTAAAAGATAAGCTTATTATAAAACTTGTATAAATCAACAATTCAGTTGACTTGGTTTATTGCGCTAAATAAATCTTTATATTCAAGGATACATTTAACAAAGTTTAAAGTGGATTATCTACCACTTTTGCATCAAAAGTAAGAATCAAACTCTTGCACTGTGGCTCACAGTAACCAAAACCACTGTTCGGTATGCAATTCAACCAATCAGAATAGTCTCGCATGGAACGAATTGGCTGCTGCTTTTACAAGAAATGTTTCTTAAGGTTTGTAACAGGGGAAAATACATAAGCAGGGTTTTCACAGAAAAGGTATCACAATTTGGCGCTAAGTTATGATATTTATAATAAAGGGAGATGAAGAATTTGTTATCAGTGTTGCAACTAAATTCTAAAATAAATTTTCAATAAGCTTCATTTTTATATCAATAAAAGTTCTTAATAAATCTGCTTAAAAGTATTTATCAAGAACACAAGAAAAAATTAACAGAATTACTTTTATTGGATGAAAAAAATTCGTATGTCTAAAACAGAAAATTTAATGTAAATTTTTTTTCAACTTCCTAGAATTTAATGCCGGATACCCACATTCTTTGTGATGTAAAATCTAACATTATAATAAATTATTTAATCCTATCATTAATTAAAAAATATCATTTCATCATTTCTCAATTTCAAATATTTTTAAATTGATCAATAGATGTTTATTAATTAATTTAGGCAAAAATGATTATAATTTTAAAAATATTAGATTTGAGACAAAATAAAATCCTATTTAGCAAAACATTGTTTACCTGTAGAAGTTTATTTAGGGGTACCCCTTAATTTTTTGACGCCAAGAAAGTCGCTAAAATGGCATGCAAATTGTGAACAAAATGGCATGCCACAGTTACCAAAAATTAAAGTTAATCACCAATCTTAACCGCCAAAATTTTTTTGCTAAACCAAGGGGTACCCGTATTTATACTGAAACCATGTTTACTAAATGAGTCTATAAATACAAATCCAAATCTGTTTTATGCGATTATATTTGTGCGGTATGTAAACATTTTTATCCAATCGGAAATTAACTGAATGAAAATAAAAAAGTATTATTTAATGAAATCATCAATAAAAAATGAAATCGTTTATGGACCGTTAAGTTTTTTCAATTTTCCATAAGCATTTCGGTTGGTTGGGTTTTCTGGCGCAAGGTCTAAAGAGGGAAAACTGCGCCAAAACTTAAGTCTCTTTCTTTATTTGTTAAATTATAAAAAAAATCGAACCAGTATTGAAAAAGTAAAACACAAAAACCTGTATGATTAATTTAAAATCCATATATTAAATTAAAAATAAGATTAATTATGAAAATATATTTTAAAGTACAAAATTTAAATTAATTGGAGAAAACCTATTGTCTTTAAAAATACAAAGTTTCTATTCGAAAGTCCCCAATAAATCAGAAAGACTTAAAAAAAAAAAAAAAAAAAAAAAAAAAAAAAACGTTTATAAAAAAAAAAAAAAAAAAGTGTAAACGTTCCTGGTTAAAAGCATGACCTGATATTAAAATATGTGGAATAATATTTGGTCATTACACGTCGCACACTATGGATTTAATTCGCTTAAAGATAAATGTCTGTGTGTGAAACGTGTTTGTCCTACAGGAAGGCGAGTCAAACGGACATCAACTCTTCGTAACGTTAAAATTAATGATGAAGTGGGAGATTGAGTTTATGGTATGCAGTTTGCTTCCGCTACCTGTATGCTCCAAGATTCTTGTCAAAGAGAACGAACAAAATTTTTTATACCCTTTCTCACGTCAGAGAGCGGAATCGATGGTTCCGATGCAACCTTGGCAGATGCATCCGCTCTCCCGTTTCTATCAAGACCTACGTGACCTGATATCTAGCAAAATTCTATTTCATAACCCTTGCCAGCAAGGGAATCCAATGCTCTGAAAACTCTCTACATAACATGTAAAATTATTGTTTTTCAAAGCTTTGTGCTGTCGGAGTACACACAACTTGACGATGGCCAGCTGTATTCGCATGCTGAAGCACGTAGGAGATAGTAGTTGTAGCACCATCCCTGTACCTAGCCCTGAATGGAGCTCTACCACTTAGATAGAAGCAGCCGGGTGGAGTCTTCGTAATTTTGAAGCAGAAACCAAGCAGAAGACCCCCAATACTTGGCCTGCCATTCCAAGAGGTATCATTTCACTTGAAAGACACTAATGTAAGCTATTTTACTGTTTTAGAATCATCTGTGAGTATAGGGGTGTACGATTCATACTGACAACGATGAGAAGAGAATAGCTGTTGAAGATCAATAGGTGCTGTGTCCCATTTTCTATACTTAGCAAAGGTAATAATGAAAGCATTAATCGGGTCATACCAAGGCGGATGAGAAAAAGGGTCAACTTTTTCAATCCGAACATCACACTAGGTCAGACCTAAACAGATGTAATTTGGCTCGTGTGAAAAAAGGTGGGATGCTTAATGGTCGAGCCTCCAAGTCATTTTAAAGAGCATTAGGAACCATGGAACGTAACGGATAATGAGGGGTCGACGTGATCTTAGCATAATAATTGAGAAACTGCTGCATTCTTCTCAGATCTAAAGTCAAACTGCACGTAGAATATGAACGGGTGATGCGCGGAATACCCCAGAGCATATTCTTAACGCAGAATGATGAATAGTGTCCAATCTTTGCCAAACAAAAGGCCTAGCCGATCCATAAACAACATATCCGTAGTCAATGCGGGACAAAATCAATGACTGCTAAACTCGGAGGAGTGATGTGCGATCCGCACTCCAAGATGTATTTGATATTACTTTATATTAAGCGATCGCTGACACTTCTTCCGCAAATACAAAACATGCGGAAGACAGGTTCATTTTCGGTCAGAGGTAATTCCCAGAAATTTTATTTCATTCACTACTAGTTGTTCATGCACACCATTGATTCGTTATGAAGGCTAGTCTACAAAAGTGGACACATCTGCTGTTGCTAGGAGATAACGTATGGCCACTCTCAGCACACCATGAAGCAAGGTTGTTGACTGCGGTTTGTAACTGTCACTCAAACAATTGCATGTTAGACCCCTGGCATGATATGTGCAGATCATCAACAAACAAAGTACCATGTACTGATGATGGATGTTACTGATGAATAAGCTAAATATTGACCTTTTTGTGGTATCAATTTGAACACCGCAAAAATCAATGTTCTTAGATGGAAAAAACAGAAAATGTATGAAGCTTGGCTCAACACACCTGGTCAAACCCACGCTAAATGTATGATCTGTGGATCATCAGCGAGGATTGCCTCTGAAATTCTAAGATGCTCTAGGCAGAAGATACGTTTAATCGTAGGCTTTATAACTGGGCACTACTATTTCAGAAAACACCTCCATAAAATGAGACTGTTTCAGCAAGACCCTATCTGCAGGAAATGTCATACGCCAGAGGAAATGGCCAAGCTTATCATTTACGAATGCGAGGCCCTTGCCCTCCCTAGATGAACTTCTTTAGGCACCATCCATACTAGAGAGTTACACCTAGACTCCATTAAAGGGTTATCGGACTTTATTAATAAAGTGGGTGACCCGAGCAACTGAAACTAGGAAACATTGGGTTTGGAGTTAATAGTACAAAATGCTGATAAAAGCAGAGGTGCCCAATGACATACAAACCCAACTCTAAGAAGAAGCTAAAAACTGTGAAATTTAAAATTAAACCCCGAGGAACACCCTCAGATTATGTAAAAGTATAGGATGTATTATTTCCAATGCGTACTTTGAAAACACGAGAGCGTAAGAAATTCTGCAAGAAAACCAAAATCATACAATGAACAGAGAGTTCCATATCGCCAAGTAGGGACGTAAGGCTTCTCTGTGTCGAAGAAATTTCTCCACATGAAAGCGTAACGGATTTGGATTTTCTGGTATGTCGTATTGTCAAGAGTGGATCTTCCTTTACGGAAGCCACTCTCATTCCCATGATTGCAATAATTAGTTTCTAAGACATATACGAGATGAGCATAGACCATACGTTCGAGTCTAGCATTAGCAATCGGGGCAGAATGCGAAGGCTCTGAAGGATGCTTCCCAGCCTTTAGAATAGGAACCACTGTTGCTTTCCGCCGAGCAGATAGAAATTCGTTTTCAATCCAGAGCTTTTCGAACCCATGTGCATTTCATTACATACATCAGTAATGTGTCTACCTATCACATTACATAGGTATTGTTACACCAGTACAAACTACAACTAGACAACAAACTACAATTAGATAACTTCTAGAGCTTTCAATTTCCCAGCTTAGTACTGAACTACATTAATGTATCTTATCTCGCTATATTTATCTTTCATTTAAAATACAAACATTTTCCAAGTTCGCTTACCGGATTATCGCTATCCTGAACTATTCTATACAATAGACTCTTGAAAGAAAAAGCAATTCCTAGTTTATTTCAAGAGGTTTATTTCGCGAGAGATTCATATTCTACGTCAGAATTATGCGCTCCCTATTCACCGCATAAAAAATACTTCTTAATTGTGTTGCGAAAATTATTTTTTACAGCTGCATTCGTGAAGTTTTTGCAATTTTTTATGCGGTTCCTCTTCACCTCAGAAAAACAGATTTCGCGAAAAAATTTTTCACGAAATTTTAAATCTTTAAGAATTTTAAACTGAACTCGTATAATATAGATTGCTTTTCAGATTCTTTCTGTTTTTTCCTTAATTTTTATAATTATGAAACTTTAAGAAAACTAAAAAATTTTCTTTTCAGAATCAAAATATTTTTCAGTCATTCAATACTTTACTACACAGAGGCAATTAAATTTTATGTAGTATATTCAGTATTTTCGAAGTGAAATATACCATTTTATTTTCAAAAAAATTAATTATCAACTAATTAATCAAGATAGAAGGACACTTCAATTTTAGTTTACACTCTGTGGATAAACATATGTGATTTTTTCTCAAAAAAGTTTCCGTTTTTAGAAGGTAATAAGAAGTAGATTTCATTTACATATGATAAATTAAATATCATTTATTGACAAATCTTATTTAAACGAAAATGTTTACTACTGGTGGAAATTTCTCAGAAATCGCTTCGATGAATCTTTTCCGTTCATTTTGTTTTTTCTCCATACGAATTCTGTGAGCCGAATATGATGGCAAATACTGTTTGGTAATCTGCCATGTGTGTGTGCGTATGTTGCTTGCTCTTTTCCTTGGTAGACCACCATAGGCGCTCGACCGTCTGTGTATGAACGCCGATCTCTGGATCCATGAAGTTGAACATTTGATTCACTTTGAAGCCTTTGTCCGCTTTGTATGTTCATCAACAATCGGAGTAGATGGAGCCACCGTTCACATTTTCTTCGATGCAGAGACTTGGCGCCTGTATTCGGACGCCAACAAGAAATGTATTCTTTGCATCGCAGCAAATTCCGCCAAAAATCCACAGCACTATTTTTCCTCTTGGTGAATATCTTCATTTATTTAGACGATTTGGCCTCCTTTCTTTCTCCGCAGCTGGCCTAAAGTAGGAATTTCGGGAAGATCCGCCATAAAAAAATGACTTACAATTTACGTAAGTCTGCTGCCCCAAAATAATGAGTTACGATGTTTACCGATTATTTTGTGACAACTATCTTTCGTAAGTCATCGGTAAGCAACCTAACTCATTATTTTGTGACGGCTATCTTTTGCAAATTATGAGTTAAAATGTTAACCGATTATTTATGATTTTTAACGCTTCTCATCGAAAAACATGCCATTCCTTTAGGATATTTGTTAAGATTGCGGGAATTGGTACTTTTTTCATTTCGTGATACTACTTTGTCACTCAAGCTGAAGAATCACCAAATACTGGAGCTGTAAACAAAACATATTAAATCTAAAGTTTACGTCATTCCACAGGTTAAGAAACTCTCATCGTCATTCATTACAAATAGCGTCAGAATTTTAAGGTATTATATTCTTGCCCTTGACCCTGCAGCAGAACGTTTTCCAGTCATTCTGCATATAAAGGCGTGTCTATATAAAACATTTCTTTCTATAGAACCTAAATTAAACACTGTAAAATAAAAAAATTGAAGCAGTCCATATATTTATGGAAGAATATCGAGACAATTTATATGATGTAATATATTAAATGTAATAAACAAGACTTAATTTCAATTAGAATTCATTTAGATTTAATTCCACTTAAGCTAGATTTATAATAAGATTTCTATTACAATTTATATTAAAAATCAATTAAAAAATTATTATATGAATATTTTACGAAAACTTAGTTTCTCACACAATATTCAAACGCCATCTGCTAATAGAAAAGAATTGTGCAAACTATAATTTTAGAAGCAACAAAAAAATTGAAAACATATCGCCGAATTTGTATTCCTAGATTAAAGTAACGTTAAAGAAGAAATTAGGAAGAATAGATAAGGAAAATTATTCTTAATAATTTTCTTTATAATAAGACTTTCTTTATAATAAGAAAGTCTTTATAGTTAAGACTTTTAAATGTGAAAGTCTTACTAGAAAAGTCTTGTTCTTATACTAAAAATACGACTGATTAAATATATTCATTAAAAATTTACTTCTTAAAGTATTTGTTACAATTATGCACCTACAAATTCTTGTCTTTCATAGCGTACATTTTCAAACATTTTGAATTAAATAAAAAAGATTAAAAATAGAAAATTTTAAAAGAACAAAAAATATTTTCATGAATGAAATTATCAAAAAAAAAAATAGTTTCTTTTTTATATAATTTTGCTTTTAAATATAAATTTCACTCTTGGAATTCATTTTGCTATAATGAATAATAGAAATTTATAGTGGATACAATTCAGTTTCAAACCAATATATATATATGTAAATAATTAAAAAAAATTTTTTTACAGCCATCGCAATTAAATAAGAAACTGCATGTTTAAAGAACAATCGATAAATGGTAAATATAATTTAGTTTGTGAATTAAAACAGGATATCTAAAAATGTTATGTATTTTAAGAACATTATATATTTGTTATCTTGAATGAATACAAATGAAATAATTATTTTATAAAAAATAAACTTTATCTTCAAAATCTGGAATCGTAAATATATTTTTGTGCCAACTATCTTTCGTATGTCATTTTTAAAATAAATGTGAAAATAACTATGATCACGTGCGTGAATAATCGAAACGAATGAACCGTTTAGCAGCAAAAGCACTCGATCTGCCAGTTGATATTGCCTTTCGAGTGAACTTCTTACCCCCCATGGTAACGCGTATTAACGGGTCTCAAAGAAAACCCGAAAAACTTCTAATAACCACCCCGTTTAATGTGGGAACAGAAACATTACAGCAATCTCCTATTGTTCACGTGGTCAAACTGGAATGCAACTTAAGACTTTCATCGCCAAAAAACGTAGTACAAGAAATCAAAATCCGTGAAACACAAGAATCTAGTCCAGTAGTTCGTTACAAATGAGCATATTCAAACCACTTCAAGAAGAAAAAAACCGAAATATAATCTTACAATATTAAATTTAAAACTCATATTTGCATTTATTCATCGTTTTAATCAGAAAAATAAATTACTTTTGCTCGTATAGTACGTTTCGTTTAAGGTGGTAATTCTATCGTTTGTAGCCATGGAAACCAAAAACAAGCTACGTTTTTTCCTCCCACTTTACTCTTACTGTAGAAATATCAAGTCTGTTTTAAGAAAATGAAGTCACTAATTAAAAGAAAATGTGAAATGTTGAAACTCCATCGGTTTCTATTGCAACCGAATATAAAGGCATGGCTTGGATATAATACTGTTTAGGAGTAACAGTGACATTCTATTAAGAAACCTGGCGCAAATTTACAAAGCCAATCGAACTAAACATAAAACATATATACTATATCATCCTATTATGAATTCTATGCATTGAATTCGTACGAAAAAAAATGATCATAAAGTTTTTACCAGTAACTTATAGGAGTTGTTAAAATCATTAGGAACTCTTTAGAATAGTTAGTTGCAAGCTTTTAAACAAATAAATACAGCGAATTAAATCTGAGTACAAAATAGTGTGTTTTCAATTACAAAAAATAAATACATTTTTCGCCACCTTTTACTCAAAAGAGCCAATTCAAAAGTTCCAAGAAAACACACACACACATCTGCAGTAAGCTCACCCACAGTAAAAACTTAATTTACAGTCAGCTATGGAAAAGGAGACAAGCATTTTCCGATTTTCCGAGATGCTTTTTTACGAAAAAAAAAAAAATATTTGTATTTTTTACTTCTACATCCACACAGAATAGAGTCTTCTACTAGTATGCAATTCTTTATGGTATTTGAACAGCTGTTCGAACGATGGCAACTTCTCACGCATTGGAAGTTTGGGGATTGTTTCTTTTCCTAGAAGAAACCACCCAAATAACGACGTTATCATTATTCCAACAAATTCTTTCCCTGAATTCGTTTTCTTTAATCTCGTTCTGATATAGCAAAGGTATTCTTAGATTCTTTTTTCTCCCTCAATAGACCAAAAGAAAAGAAACCAATTATTTTTTACAGTACATTAAACAAAATCATTCCTAATAACTTAACCTTTCACTGACGCTCAAACGCGATATTGGAATAAAGTTATGTCTTTTCTGTTTTAATCAATGGCAATAAACAAGCCACAAGACGCGTGTTTCAAATTTTTTGAAAACTGCAGCCAAGATAAGTAATATTACGTAAAGAAAATGAAAAAGAAAATTATTTCTTAAAAGTAAAATAACGTGTTCGAAAATAGAATGTAAAGCACGAACGTCATAAGAAGGCATTTTAGAAAAAAATACATTTTAAGAAATGAAAATGGTATAGAACGATTTACTTCGTAAATGGTAAATTTCAATTGTTCCAAAACTAGTTTCACAAAAATGGCAGCTAATCGCATTTTTAGAAAACTAAAAAAGCTTTTTTCAAAATTCTCTGCAAATTCCTTTCGAAAATTGAAATGTCAAGATGAAAAATTTAATGAATGCTGGGTTTTACACAAACAAATCTCATTGGTTTGATAGAACAATAATAATCAAACGGAATATAAATGCTTCTCCGTTTACTTTTTATTTTGTAAGACCGATTCCAATGGTATTTAATAAGTAAGTCTAAAAGATTAAAACATATTTATAATGTAAAGTATTTATAATTGGCAATCTAACAAAAATTCGAAAGATTATAAACCTTGTTTGTTTTGAAACTTGAATTAATTCAGAAATTATGTAAACTACGCACTCAATGAAAATTAAATAATGATAATACAAGCTATTCGTTCATTTCATTTATTGATAAAAAATTTTCAATTGACACTTTAAATGATCCTTTAATTTCAAAGCTTTATAAGTATGCGTGAATTCAAATCCAGTAACTAACAGAAGAATTTTCTTATTTATGTTAGAGTAATGCGTACTTAAATAAATTTTAATTTTAGTAATGCAAAACTTATTATACTTATTATTCACAAAAATGTAGAATAAATAAATACAAATGAACAAGAATGCATGGATATGCCCATAACAACCTTTACGAACAAAAATTAATAATAAATCTGAAATATATAAACATATGAGCATAAAAATATGAAATTCAATGCTTACAATTAGAACTGTAATAAGGAAACTTTTAAAAATGAAATATATGAACTATTTTGTAGTGCAATACAGAGAGAGAGAAAACACATGTAAAATAGGAGCTAAGCAGTCGCTCATAATCCGAAGCAAAATTGTTGGAATAAAAAAAATTATCAAATTTTGAAATCAATTATTTTATGTTAGCTTTATTAAATCTATTTAAATAGTATGTAATTTAATCAAGATTTTACAAAAGTTGCACACATTTCGTTATTATATTTCGATATTATGATGTATATTTTGAATGTGAAATTAATGGAAATTAATTTCTTTCAAATTACAGAATGAAATTGTTCTACTATTTCTATTCTTTGTTCAATTATTATTTTCGTAATATTTCTAGTATAACATCTCGTAATTAAACCTAATATCATTCATTTTCAGATTTAAAGTTCATAAACTTAACTAATATTAGTTTTTGGGCTTGAAAATTAATATTAGAACGGTTTTCAAATATTTTATAACAACGATTTTCTTAATGTTAGATTCTAAAAATAATATTTTTAATTCACCGCTTTTAAAAAGGATTTCAAAATAGTGTGAAGAATTCATGAAACAAAGAAAATTCGAAACACTGATAATTCTGGGCTAGTTCTACTCAAATTTCGAAAATTTATATTTAATTATTGTAAATTCCTCTACTCGTTCGTTAACTTGGTGTGCTGCTGCGCGTTAATTGTTTGCATTTGAAAGCAAATTCAAGAGTTCCCGAAAAAAATACAAATACTTTATAAATTAAAATGCATAAATATTAACGGACATAGAATTTAAAGTAAGATTAGTTTTTCTAAACAAATTATTAAGTTTTTAAGCGAATAAATTCCATGTAAAAAAATGTAAATTGAAATTCATAATTTAGTTCAAGCAGACAAATAAAATCTGCAAAAGTGATACATTTCAAGTTATGCTGATATATTTCAACCATCTATCCTAAAGATTATAAATTGCACGAATGAAGGATACCGAAGAAATTGCCTTGATACTAGAAAATACCATTCTATTATTTGCTGAAAGAAGTGCTTTTATTTCCAAGTTATTCCACAATATATAACAGATGGTGTATATATATATATATATACACACACGTTTCATTGAGTGAGTGTCTTTTCTTGGCGCAAAATCTAAAAAGGACATACTGGGCCGAACGAAAATTTAAAATTCTATCAAATCAGAATAAAAGATGTAAAATATTCATTATAAAATTGGCAGAAGAAAAAAGTTTGTATAGATGGCGCTGTCGCCTATGATTATGTATGATTTCATCGCACTTTACATTTTGTTTCGATTGAGGGATGAAGTTTTCCCTACCTTTCGATGGAATAATAAGTTCCTTTAGATTTCTTGAATATAATCAATTCTTTTTTGAATTTATGTGTAAAGCTTTTGTGTTTCTAAAAATTGTTTTTGCTTAAAATATGTGATCTGTTGTTGCTTTCCCGAGCCGCGTTTGAATGCACTTTTTGCTTTTAGATATTATTTAGATTATTATAAATTTTAGCATGGCCAACACAAGTTTGTTGCAGTAAAGTATAAATTTGAATCTTATTTTAAAATAAATTGGAGACAAAGAGAATGCGTTATAGGTAGTGCATAACTCCGATAGTCCTTCAGAAAGCAAAGACATTTGGATGAGGTGTTTCCCCATATAGTCCAGTAAATTTAAGGCAGTGCTATGAAAAAAAGGCAGGACAAAGGTGGTTAAAATTAGGACATTCAATTAATTTAATTCAAAATATGGGGTGGAAGACCAATGGAAATATCACGTAGAGCCCATTGAGGTACAACACCAGCAGGAAGACTTGATCTCGACGACGACAAAGAATAGGGAAGGAAAGGTTAGGAAAAGTGGAAGAGGCAATAGGAGAAAAGATAAAAACCACTGGGGTACCTCGTTATTGCGACAACAGTCTTTACCTAAAGAAGGTAAACCCCCTGGGGGTACTTTTTATTTTAGAAGTATTTGTAAAGTATATACATTGATAAATGTACTAAATATAAATGTGTACTTTCAACATTCATAATTAAAAGTAAATGGCGTGTATAAGCAGTATCTTAATATTTGTCAGCTTCCTGCAAGCCCCAGATCCAAGTTTAATATCTATAAGCATCTATTCATTTCAAGTTTTTGATAAAACATCGAACTTAACGCTTCATGAATCTGAAACTCACATGATTTAAGCCATTTCATACTAAGTACTTTACTCAGAACTCCTCAAGAACAGACATTAAAAGATCCATTAAAACCTACATTTCTCATTTCTGCATTAAAAACCAGTACAAAACCAACGTACGTAAATTAGCAACTTGAATTTTAATTTTTCTGGCGACAAATTAAGTCCCCGGGACGCAGAAACAACATCCCACATTAAGAACCTGCCAACACCACATGTACCACTACAAATCTTCCTTAAGCATTGCACTCACAAATGATTTGGCTCAGTAAATAACGCCATCCTTATAAATACTCGCGTTAATCGCCTAAGGAAACAAGCAATTTAGTGCTATGGCGAACAACTTGGAAAAGCAGGGGGTGGGCCACTTTCGCCAAGGTGACTAATCAGGCGAGGGCATTAAAAAGAAAGGAAAAAAATCACTCGTATCACTACCCATTGATTGGAGGTCTGGGAGTTGATAGAAATGATATGGATAGAAGAAATATAACTGAGCTATCGGCTGAGCCCCTATCTTCTCATCGATCGACCAAAATATCGCCAATTAGGTAGATTACTTATCCCTACTCTTTCGAGTGGGATTGTGAGTTGCAATTTTTCTCCCTTTCATCCAACCATTGCAAGTGATGACGCAGCAAGGTGTTCGGCTTCACTTTATTTAAATCGGAAACAATTTGCCATAAATAGTAAATAAATCAAAATACAGAGAACGCAAATTTTATCATAAAATTTAATTTACTTTTCTATGAAGATGGATTGCAAAAAAGTGTCTGTCTGCTTCTCTCTATATACATATATACATATACGGTTTCGCTATGCTCATTGTCAGCAATTAACGCATTGTTTAAATGATTTAATTATGGTTTTGGACAAAATAAGAAAAAGCTATTTACATACAACGAAATAATATATATGGGGGACTAAAAATTCACAGAAAAAGAAAACTTGTAATGAAAATGTTCCTTACTTTAATGTGGAGAGGACAGAATACGCATCATTCCTTAAGGCCTTTCTACTAAAGTTCTTTCTTCTGATCATCAGGCCTGTGAAGCAGAAATGTTGGCGGTACAGTGATGCACCAATGACAGAGCTGTCATTTTATCAACTGAAAATCCAAATATTTCATGGCTTAAGCTTTTAACGCTGAAGAATTATCTAAAGCGTTACATTTTCAGTGTTTGCGTCACTGGATGTTCCATGTGAATGGTGTACATGTGTAAATATAACGAAAATGAAAACATTTGTAATACATTTTTTAAAATGGTTGCATTGCAATATGTGATGTATAAATTTTTTGTCACTGAAAAAGGTCGTTAAAAATATACATGTTTTAATATATACCTAAGATATTTGTAATTCTTTAACAGTTTATCAACAAAAAATAAGAATATTTAGAAAATATTTGAATTTACAAAATAAAAACAGCTCCACATATTATTTTCATTAACGTCATCTTACACTTCTTTTCAAGTGAATATTGTCTACATGAAACTAAGTTTTACAGGAGCACATAAAATTCTCCGGGGAAACAAAAAATTTGAATAAAGAATGCTTATTGATGAATAACACGAGCCCGAATCGATGTTAATAAAGCACATCTAATTAGCTGATAATGGAAGTTAAAAGTTCTTGTCACCTTTCATTAACGAGAAGTTAATAGGAAAAATGTTCTATTTTTGCACCGTCAGCCATAAACAATGGATTTCTTTCCCCAATTTAAATGGTTAAAAACGCAAAAATGTCTGTCGATTATGTAGGCTCGGTTTAATTAATGTAAATATAGGCCTTTCGCTGTATAAAAGACTTTATCTGCCATTTTTTGCAGCTGCATATTCAGATCCAGGAAATGATGGGCAGCTTTCATCACCAAATTTCTAGACTAATTAAACGTCATGTTAAATCAACGTTTTTTTAAATAGAAACGAAACCACAAATTAAGAGATTTCAAGAGACAAAAACTGCGCGTCAAATTCCTCACACTTTTAATCTCTTCATTAAAAACTTTCAAGAATCAGAAAATGCAGGTCTCGGTTTGCGAGAATTCTTTGAGGAAAAGAATACTTTTGCAAAAGAATGTGTTCCATTCATTTCATTTTTAAGAAGCAAAGATTTCCATCTCCTGTCTAAACTAATTAGTTCCTAAAAATGCACGGACCAGAGCCTTTTTTTAGTGGAAATGATCCTTATAATAGCTAATTAAATATAGATTTAAAAAGATTACCTTCAGTAGCTAAAATAATCGCATTTCACAGTAAGAAAGAAATGCTTACCAGTTACATAATTTTAATTCAAGCAATTAAAAAAATAATTAAGGAACCAGAAATCAAATTTAAAAAAATGTGAAAGAGGATAAATCTAACAAGCAAGATAAAATCTACTTTTAAACGCATGAATTAAAGTAAAATAAAAATTTCCGATGATTGCATTTGGGTATTTTTTTTATTACAGCTTAAACAAGAAAACCAAAACTAAATGATCTGATTAGCTTATTTTAAGAAAAAACCTTTAAAATATAATTATAATTTTACAGACGCACGCGCGCGTTTTATTTTTAACTATCCTAAAAACTAATTCTTGTAATCTGATATACTTGGACGTCAGATATTTTTCATTTAAAATAAATACAAGGTGTGGCAAGATAACTTCCTTATTTCGTATATTTGTAACACACAAGAAGTACAAAAGATAAACTTTTATTTATTTTTGCATACAAAAATTACATATTTAAAGTTTTAGTGTACATAGTTTTCAATATCATATTGGGCGAATGACGCCCCCCTCCCATTGGCGAAGCACTGGGTGAAACGAATTCTGCTGTTCTTATCACACACAGCTAGGGATGTTCACCATTTCTCTTTGAATATTTATTTTCAGATCTTTCAAAGTTTACGGGCGTTAAGTCTAGACTTTAAATGCATCTACAAAATGAAATTACAAAAGACCCCATTAGGCTCGCCGCTCCACGTCGGTTCTCGCTGAAATGAGGCACCCGGTAAAAAAGGCCTCTACGATAAATGCAGGGTGCTCCTGACTACTCCCGACGCATGAACCGCAAAGTCGCTCCACTTGAGGATCTCCTCTCTGAAACGTCAACCTCATTACCTTGACTACTTTTTGTGTTATTGCAATTCCAAATAAGAAGGTTAACCTGTACAACGCGAATAATACAGATCAAATGCTTTTTTAATACAACTTAAACTAAACGTTTTCCACCAATAACTGCGAACTTATGACTGATAAATTAACATGTAGAACATAGCTAAAATACTATAAAATGCAACTAAAGGAAAGCTATTAGAGTGTATACACGCGAATTACGCAAACGAAAGTCCACTTTCACGACTTCAGGATAATTCAAATAAAGTAACAGCCGAATCTATCAACTTGATTGAGAGCAGTACAACTGCGACTGCTTCATTTGCAAACTAAATTGCAGCGATAAAGGTTGGGTTTTGCGGTAGCCGCGCCGTTAAGAAGATTGCATACCACGTAAGAGAAGAAATGCAACTAAAATACACACAAGATAATATTAACGCAAATAACAGACGAAACAACAGATAATTCCAATAAAGTAAAAACCTATGGACAATTCACCAAGAACTGCTCATCGATCGAGCAATCCTACAGAGCCATGTCACGGCTGCTCCGGGGGTGTTCACACCCGAGAAGACGCTCGAGGGAAGGGAACACAGTTGAAGAGCTCAAGGTCATCAACAGCACAAGAGAATCTCCACATAAGTGAGTGCAGTGCACAGGGAAGTAATCACGTGACATTTTATTTTAAGCGTGGACTTTTTACGGGCTGCATTCTGTGGTATCGCCGCGAACAGCACAAACGAAATTTCACCACTAAAATAATTAAAATAAAATGGAAATCAATCATTTATCATAAAATGTCAGTGAACTAATGAAAAAAAAATCATTAAACTTATATTTGCCTGACTTGAATACTAGGAAGTAGCTAAAAGAATGTAAATTAAAGAATGCAACTAAATGCATAGTATACCACCAGTAAAATAATTCAAATAAAATGGAAACCTCAGTAATCCACTCTGAATCACTCAACGATGAAAGCAATTGAAATTCTTAAACTGACCCAACTGAACTGACCTGCAATAAAAATGTCACCAGTCGAGCGAAGAGTAGCAGCCACACATGAAAACGGTTTGTTCATTACTCGACTGTTATTCTTTGAATATGAAAACTCATTAGATCTGTAGCTTGAAGAGGATTCGAACTCACAAACTTTGAACCGAAGGCCAGAGAGCTACAGCCCTTTCCGATAAATGGAAACTAAATGTGTTAGTTGTTAAACATGCTTAGAATCACTTATAAACTACTTGTTTTAAAGGATAACAATTTCAAACCAATTTTTGAATTGCAAGGTAAATTTAAAATAATTTTAAACAGCCAAAGTTAGGTGGTTAATGTGTCGCAAAACTGCGTGCTTTTTGTATAAAAGTCAAATTCAAGGGAATCTAGATTTAGAGTGGCTTCCAAATGAACACAAATCCAAACCAGAGATGGAATTCGAAACCATAAATTGCGGAACCGCAGGACTGCACGTTGCCTACTCTTCTGCCAGCTTCACTACATAAATGGAAGCTTAACTTCTTCATTACCAAACATTTACTGACAAATCAATGCTGAAATCACTTATAAACGGTTCATTTTGAAAAATAAATGTAAAAAAATACCCTCGAACAGCCGCAGTTCGAAGCTTTATTTGGACAAGAGTGCGATTCAACGGAACATGCAGCATTAGGAGATTTCGAATGACTACAAACACTCATCTGCTTAAAGCAGGAATCGAAGCCACAAACTATGCAACTGAAGGCCAACGTGTGGATCATTTATCTGCCAGCTCAGTACTCATTTCTACAGGACTCTAAGACGTCCAGGATCAAACCTCTGAACTTCTGCCACCAGCTTCGCTCTCATGCATGTTAATTGTCTTGAAAGCTTCGTAGCAATTTACTAGCAATCGTAAACATTTCATGACAAAAATCTCAGCACCGAACAACTTATTAAAAGTCAGACTGGTTCTCTCTAAGGAAATGAATAGACGAAATTTATAAGAATGGTTTTTTTGACAAACACCATGGCTATTTCCACATATAACATAATTCCAAACCTGCAATAAAGAAAAATCATCCAATTGATGAAACAAAACATTTCAATATTTAATAGAATTTCAAAGCTTTTCTTGTCTTACCAAACACAATATAGATTATATATACTTTAAAAGCAGCTTTGCGAGTCATCAGCGCTGCAATAAAAAATGATGCGAGTGATTCTTCACCGCGAGCCCTGGAGCTGGTTCCGATCTCAGTATTTCTGCGCCTTTGCTCAGCAGATAAAGCGAGGACTGCCTATGGGTCCTCGTTTTATCTCTACAGCAGGAGAAAGTGGTTTACCGAAGGAAAAAGATAAACCACAAAATATAGTTTTTTCCCCTAAATAAGATATTTTTCTACTTCATGCTTTTCGATTTTATGTATCAGTTATCCTACTTCCTTTTTAAGTGGTCTCTCATTTATCTTTATTTATTTATTTTTTTTAAAGTTCTGCTTTCACAGTATTATTTGCGTAAGATTTAATAATGTGAGTTCAAGTAAAAATAACGGCAGATTTCAACCTGTAACAAATTCGCCAATTCCTGAATCGCAGGACAGAGTGGACTGATGGCCACTAGTTCGACGAAGGAAATAATATCTGCGAGCATTTTTGTTTATATCTACAAATGGTTTCAGTATGAGAATATACATGCTAATGGCTTCAGTGAAGCAACAGCCACCGAATAAATAGTGATCAGGACGAGTTCAAGATTCGAGGCAGGGGCAATCGTCTGGGAAGCACGGATACCGAACCTTCACATTCACGAAAAGGCAGCGGTGAACTAGTTAATTAGGGCGTCGTTCTGAATGTCGAAAGACAGTGAGTTCGAATCCCAATTATAATATATTTGTGTTATGCTACAAAAAATTGTCACCTAACATTTGCACTTTACAAATGCTTCACTAATATGTAAAACGGATATTTACATAATGAATCAAAGTGAACCTACTTTAAACAGAAATTCAATGCTAATCGAAAGAAAAACAAAAAAAGAATATACGAATTTCCTGTTTAAATTATGCAGATCATGTAACAGAATTAAGTTGGTGACAATAAAGGACATCGCAAACCACATGCATTCCGATATCGGTTTCACTCTTTAGCTTCCTCCACAGCGTAGAACGGATGGATATTCGAACACGTCACCCACAAATGTGTTAGTTATGAAAATTAAGAATACATGTCAAAAAAAAGTTTTTTAAGAAGCGATACGGATGCAGTTGACACTTCCGAGAGAGATTTCACTAAGGATATCTTTGGTTTCGTCCAAGTTTTTCGCGTTAAGAAAAGCACATGTCAACAGAGGGGATGGGAATGACGCTGCTGTATCGTCTGTAAATGACACCATTAGCACACACTTTGTATTTTAAAATCGGAGGTTTAGTTTTACAATTACACGAAAATCATAATTGGTGTTTTAAGAAAATGTAAAATCACCCTTTCACAAACACCACTCAAAACAAATAAACTAAGTCATTTATGTCATCACTTTTTTAAAATTACGAGAGCTACCAAGAAAACAAAAATGATACACAATAAAGCTTATGTCACTTATTTGGTTTGGTTGTATTTGTTGCTCCACCGGCATTTTACATATTTTTTGCACAAGGGGGCGGTTTAAAATGGATTCTTAATCACTGCAAAATCTAATCCAAAAGGTGGCATTCGTACCCATGAACAATCGGAAGGAAGGCCATAGCTCCACTTATTTGAGAAATTGCGTAACTTATTTGGTTCCCCACTGAACTAAATATATGGCACACAACAATGGCACGTTGTAAAATAGGTCGCAATTTTTAAAAGTCCTATAGTTAAACTACGTATTCATAGCATTTGGTCAAATCTTTGATTGGTTTCCTATCCAGTCAATTTTTTCACACGAGAATTCCAGGGGTTTGGTTTGGTACGTCTATCACTCAAGGGTGATCATGGGGGCCAGGAATCTAATTTTAAAAGGATTTCAAACCGGTATAAGCCTTTAAGCAGAAGTTGAAACTGCTTAGGTCTGCAGGCACATTTTCCAGGTGACTTTTAATTACTACGAATAGAACTGCCAAAGATAGGAATCGAAGACCCGAACTGTTGAACGAAATTCCAGTACACACGAAGAGTGCTCTATTTCTACGGACTAATAACAAATAAGCTGAAATAAAATACATAACTGCGCCAATATCTTCTAACACAAATCCAGTGTCCATTTCAAATAAACAAAAGAAAATTTAAGTGATGTTCTAAGATATCCTTACCAAAGATTTGATTTCCTATAGTCTTTCTTTTCCAACGAAAGCTTAAAATGGATTCCTAAGCACTAAAAATGTCCATAGGGAATCAAAAACTTTATTTAACGAGTCGTTGAGTTGAAAACTGATGAGTCAACTGCAAAATCTATAAAATGAATACATACTTACTATGCATTTCTTTCGGCAAATCGTGCTTTGTCTATATTTCGACCTTCCCATCACAACTTTAATTTGTTTAGTTATAAGATAAATAGGGATTTTTTTATAGATCTTATATTGTTTAGGGATTATCATCATGAAAAATATAAAAAAGACATTTTCAGTAGTCAAAATAGTAAATTAGTCAGATTTTTTTTTTCCACACCAAGATATAGTTTCTCATATAAAAATGTGTGTGTCGTAGCTCAATTGAGTGAATTACATTATGCAACTGTTTCTAATGAAATCATATTTCATCAAATAAAAATGTGCCCAAAATTCTGATTTTGTTGTAACTTTTTTACATTTGCGACTTTTATAATTGTGTGAATCAACCTCAAGAATCATGAGTACATAAAATTCTCTTCTATTTCATGTTTATTCCAAATAAGATTAAAAAATATGAAAGCGTGTCAAAATCAATCAGCCATGAAGAAAGAAATCAGTTTTATTTCGCGAGTTATTTTCTTTTCTCTACAACTTTATTCCATGAAAATAAAAGTTTATAAGTAAAATCTCAAAAAAACGATACATAACAAATATGAAAATTTTTTTGAAAGCTGCATGACGAAGAATTTTAGAACATTACACCAGCAATTAAAATAGAAATTCATTCAATACATAAAGAAAACGCAAGCAAAAGTGAAGTAGTGGCAAAAATCCAAAACAACTTTATCAGTAATGGAAAACCAGAGATATCAAAATCGTTTCCATTTAAGGTTAGATCAGATAAGGAATACTATTCGACATCCATGCGCCTTAGTTCACGATTATGGATCCAGAACGTGATTAGCATTTATAGTGCCAATCATGAAACTTTACATAATAACGAAAGAAAAGGCAACATTATTTCGCGTCTAGCAGAGAAATCTCAGCATTTAGTGGCGGCCGTTATGAAGCGCAGGAGGATAACCGCCGCGGCGCCAATGCATCTCCAGAAACCGCCCAAGAGCACTGCACTCCGGATCAGATGCAGTGTCCCGGATGAACACTTAAATAAAGTGCCGTCCATTGTGTCCCGACAAACGCCCGAGAGGGACATTTTGCAGAAAAGGGAGGAGGGGAAGAAATTTAAAACAGAAGCAATTTACTTCGATAAACCCCATCACATTAGCATGAAAACCGACTCAATAAAATAACGCATTTTTTCAATGCGGGCGGTGGAAAGTCGCCATTCTTGTCGGGATAAAAGTGTTTAAAGCAACAAAGTTTGAGTTTGGGAATGAATCACCCCGAGGTCCTTTTGTAATGCTTAAGCGGTTGAATTACACGAAAAAAGGCAATTTTCTTCAGAAGTACTCTTGTGAGATTATGGCAAATAAAGATTTATAACGGATTTATTCGTGTTTATGTTGTATTAATATTGATTTTTTTTCAAAATGGAGCATTTACAAGATTAACAGCCAAATGCTAAGAAAGCATACAATAAATGATGAAAAATTGGCAACATTTGCGATGCCTTAAGCGTATTTACAGCATATGGAAGCAATGTTTTTAAAATAAAGTGTCGCTACTAAGCCGAGCATTTAAAATTAAATCTAAATATAAAAGGTTGCACTCAAAAGTATGTAACTTCGCTTTCATCTTATGGTAATGTAGCTTTAACTTCCAAACGAAAGACGTCCTCTTTAAAAACAGTTCACATTTTCTATTTGAATACAAATTCATAAAAAAGAGCAAAAAATTTCAGTCTTAAGTTTCATTTACACAAATGCAGTATTTATTTTATTTATCTATATGGTTACTTTTGGCCATAAAAATTCATTCAATTAAAATCAATAATTTAAAAAGGTTTGTCGATTAACGATGCTCACAAGAATTATTTATGCTAAACGCAGCAAACTTTATAAAGAGTTATTACGAAAATCCACTTGAAATGAAATGTTGCAACAAAGTCACGAAATGTTGACATCTTAAAATTAATATTAAACCATTGAAAACAACGTTCGAGAAAAGTGGTGATCCTATAAATATTCGAACTGCTGACCTAAGCGCCGACAAACCAGCTATCGGTTAGGCATAAATGAATGAGTAGTAATATCCACAGAGAAATATAGTATCATCGGTATCAAAGTTTAGAATTGGCCACGGTGGCCTGATTGGTTAGGGCGCTCAATCTCGTCATCGGAATGCAATGAGTACTAACTCCCCCCCAACCAAAGATCAGTCGTGTTCGCGCATGGAGTTGGAGCTGTTCAATAGTTATGGTCGCAATGTCCTCCATGTGAAATGATACCTTTCGGTGTGGCAGGGTAAGTTACGGTCTTCTGCTTGGCAAAAGTTAAGACTACGAAGCAGGTTGAAAATATAAAATTTAACATACAATGAATAAATTTTAAATTGTACTCATAGTCAAGGGTTAATATGTGTAAATACTTTAAGCTAAGAAAAAATATAGTTCCTTATAACCTGCTGTATGGCAGGAAAAGACAAAAATTAGTAGCTATTTTAGGCTGGTCCTCAGTTATTGTTGAGCGGAACACTTAATGTTGCTCTCGGCATCTTTATCACGACGTGTACTTGGAAAATTTTCCTGGTTTTCTCTCTGGCTGGGCATGAATACTTCTCAGCATAAAAGAACTATCTGGCAAACTGTCCTGTTGCTGTGCAATACTGTCGACCCAATCATGATTGTTAACATCTTTGTAACAGCTTCCAGCTCTTAAAAGTTTTGTTCTCTTATCTTCAGAACGTTTATATAAACAAAACCCTCATTGCGTTCGCCCTCTACGGAATTACACAGCATGGAATCGAATTTGTGCTCACTTGAAGTCAAAGCTGTTTGATTTCGGAGCTTTGATAAGTCATTCATGTGAGCCGCAACGAACGCCTTCTCGAACCCACCGTTGCTTTTGCGGTGAGGCCGGACAACGCCTTGAAACAAATTACTCTTTCTTTTCACATTTCTGAAATCTATGTATGGCAATTTCTCAGATCTGAAAAATGGGAGGAAATGCTTTTCCAGCACACTGTGAATCGGAAATGCGATGAAAGAAATCCAAGATCCAGTGTTCAATAACTTTATAACAAAACTAGGACTTTAAAATCGACCCAACAAATTCTTTGCGATGGAAAATCGAATCAAAGTGAGTTTCGTTTGCCATTTTAGTTTCTTTTCGTTCATTGGTAGCATTTAAAAAGAATTCTGGACCAATACAAACATCTCTACTCGAGATAGCTAACAAACTGCCGCAATGCAGGAGACACCAGTGACCATTCTATTACGACGCGGATTAACCAAACTGGGCTTCCGATCCACCTACTCAAGAATCACTCGAGATCTCGACGGACTCCCCCCTCCTCGCGGCTCCACGGGCAACATTCCACTGCCGCATGACTAATTTTTCGCGTACGAGATATTTGGACCAGGATCTGGTTCCCAAATCCCTACGGACATTCAGATCTGAGAGGGGAATTGAATTCACGACCTGTTGAATGGAAGGAAAGACACCGCTGGAATATTTGAAGATCACTTAATGTCGCTTGGTTCACCATTTGATCCATCCTCGATAATTTGAAAAATATATTATCTGTTGATTCATAACTTGCATTTCAATCTGACATCACGCGAAATTTCCACGAATTCGTTATCGTGTCACAATAAACAAACCATTATTGAAATTAGTTTGTTATTTCAATGTTCGACGGATTATCTTCGAAAAAAAAATATTGCAAAGGAGGAAACTCTGAAAACAAACCAGTAGTGTTCCGATAGACGTGAATAAAGGACGCAGAGACAAGAAAACAAACCCTCGTTGATCAACAATGGCTGGGATTGAACCGAGAATATTCCACGCCGAAAATAGTAACCCCAGCACTAAGACGAAGGAGTTAATCTTTGTTCATTGTGTCCGAAAAGAGATTCAAAAAGTCAATTTAGAGAATAATTAATATTCCAATTACTATTAAAATTTAAAAACCACTAAGCTCCTTTTAATCCATTATTTAAAGGAAACATTCATAAAATATAATAACGCCTTCATAAAAAAAATTTGACAACTAAGATAAATAAGCTGTTTCCCCAGACCTGCATTTATTCCACGAGGATCAGAATTCACAGCCGTCAACAGCATTCCCCTTGACGATTGCCAGGGAATGTCCGCAGCCGGTTTTTGTTAAAGCCCTCTTCTCCTGGAGAAACAGGGATGGCTCGCCTGCATCCCGCCCACCGACACCCTCACACGGTCACCTGATCTCTTTCCTGGACGATGAAATCGAGGGGAGAAGTCCTGCGGGTCGTGGAGAAGGATAGAATCTCTTAATCAATCATGCCTCGTGAAGAGAAAGCCTTCTACCTCCCCCACCCACCTCCTGATTTCCATCACCACTCCGAGGGCTTTGAAAGGAAAGGAAGGATTGGCCACACTTTAAATGCAAATCCGGCAAACTTCGGAAAGATTAGGATGTTCGCGGGACAAATTCAAAAGTACCTGTTATTAATTACTATCCAAGAGAGAGAGAGAGCGCTCAAAAGGGAAGATTAAATCAAAGAGTTTTGTCTCGATAAATTTACATTTTAGCCTCTGCCCTCTAAGAAGTTTAAATAGCTTTTTCAAAAACATCGGACAATAAATCTAAGATTCCATTTTATCAAAAGATTAAACGTAGCTTCCAGCTAACGAAAGGATTAGCGAAAATGCTCGTTAGCTGCAAGCGGATGACACCGTATTCCATAATGTGATGAAGACAATCGTCTTTATGAAAGGTTTAGTTTTTATAACAATTGGTTTAAAATTGAACATGCACGCAGTTCAGCTTTTCAATACGTACAAGATCAGTTTGCCTTAGTCAGTTGTATGTAATTAAAGTGGCCCCATTCAAAAGTTCTTAGTATTCTGCAGAATTTTACACATCTGTGCGATTATAAATTTAAATCCCGTACGTTGCTTGTGATAGGTTGGTTTGGCACTCAAAGGACTTTCTTGCACACGCAGAGTAATCAGACCGGGTTAAAGTAACTTCTGAACCACAGCAAATATCCAAGCTCGAGTTGGAATCGAATCCGCGAACTGGTGAACCAAGGTCCACAGCTCTCATTATTTGGCTGCCAGCTCAGCTCTACAGGGTGAAGGTGGGTTACCTACGAAAGGAGAGAGTGACAGGACACTTTTCATAAATAATAAGCCCCATTCAGACAGAAAAAAATGCAAGCATACACTCGAAAATTGTGAAACCAAAAATCATCTAGTCACAACAAAGGTTACAAACGAAACTGGGATTTTCCAATATGATTGGTTGGTTTGCTTGTCGCTCAACGGCCATTTTTGTTCAGAATGGATAATGACACCGGAAACCCGAATAGAATTTTTTTCAGAAACACTACAAACATCCAAGCCCAAAATGGGATTCAAACCCACGACCCAAAACCAAAGAGCTAACCATTCGGCTACTGGATAGTCTCTTCTTCTGTCAAGAGTTCTGTAAGACGACATACGCTACGCTTACTCTCAACTCAATTCAATATGAAAAAATGTTCAAATCAAAATAGAACTCTGCTTACTCACAGTTACGAAACACATACACAAATTTAAATTACATATGTATATTACATAAAACAAGCGAACTAACCCTTCAAGAGTTGAAAAAAATGTGCCAATGTCCAGCTACTAGGATTCAGCAGAAGAAATGTAAACTAGGGCACCTGATATAGTAAAGCACCCACAGAGTGTCGCAATTTAGAAGCAAAAGTCATGGCCGTCCACCCCCACAGGTATCATTCCACTCAGCGGAAATTTTGGCCACGACATATTGAACGCATCCGCCATGAGCGAGCACAAGGGTCGCGCACTCATTGCTATCAGGTGACAAAGGTCGCTGTCTGATCTGTTTTTGCGCACGAGGAGTACTCAGGCGTAGAAAGTGCTCTATTATAAACAACCATGCTGGAGCATGGAATCGCGTTTTGCGTAATCGAACAAACGGTAACACAGAAATCAGCGTTCGGCACTCCAGTATGTTGTGAAGGTGTTTCAAGGTGTGTTGATGCAATTTTAAGTTTTAATGCGCAATAAATGTTAAGATTTGTTTTTAATAGTCTTCGATATTTGAAGTCACTCCTTTCCGATATCGAAAACAAACTGAGCAGGCCACCGCGACTCTGAAAAGTTAAAATATAGCCTGAGAAATGAAGCCGATACAAAAAATTATACATTTCAGTTGTTCAAGAATTAAATATTTTAAAAGATATGTATTCATTCAATATAAAAATAGAGAAAATGTACACACATAATGTTTATCCTCTCTTTACCAAATTTTTGTCCATGGCTGAATTCAGCACTGCTGCATGCATTTGAAACGAAACATCATGAGTTTACTTAATATACAGGCCATATTTCATTTTGATTTTAAAACGTAATCAAAAAAACACCGATTTGAGCTTACACTGTAACTCTGATGACGAATTGGCATTTCGCACCGGAAATTGTATTGCTTCAGTTTACTCCTTTCCCTTTGAAAGTTATCATTCGTAATTATCGGAAGCAGAGAAATTTTATGTGCCTTTCTTTCCACAGCTGAGCGCTTGAAAATTCTCTTGTTACGAAATTGTCATACGTTGAACGCTTTTCATATCTCAGTTTCAATGCATTTTCGATCGGCGGTGTGTTTGCTTAACCGTAAACACGTTCGGCAGTAAAAGAAAATACTTTTCAAAAATCATAAAAATGTTTAATAGATTTTTTTAAATTATTGCATTTACTATTATATTAACTATTTTTAACGAATTTTGAAAAGCATTACTTTCACCTTCTGCAAAGAACGTGTTTTCGGTTACGTAAACACACAGCCGATCAGCACTGAAACATTCATGTGAAAGGCGTCCCTTTTCAATATTTGGCATTTTCGTAACAAGAAGGAATCATTTTCAAATGCTCTTCAGCTCACTCTGTCTTTGGCTGATGTATACAAGAGAGACACATTCCGTGGTGCAAGAGGTTTTGAACAAAGTAAATAATATAGATCGCTTATAAACAGACATTTTCTCATGTACAAGTGGGTTGAGGCTTTCATCTACACTGAAATCTTCAGCCCTCTAGTGAGGAAAGTAACTACTTTATTTTACAAAACCAACTCATTTTTCTCAGTTACATTCAAGTTTTGTCACGGAAATTTTGACTCTTAAGTTAATGTAAAAATGTCTAACTTTTCATTTTAATTAAATTGTTTGTTTTATCAAATTTATCTGTTAAAAGATTATTCAAAATGAGTTTCGTGTACTTCTAATATTTCTTAAATTTACTTTTAAAATTGAATTATATATCTGAATATTTAAACACGATTGTATTTTCAGGAGTAACAGGTAAAAAATTATAGATTTCATTATGGATTACAACATCTAAACAAATATTTTAAAATATGTGCCGGAATTTTAATTAAAAAAAGCCATCTTTATCAGTGGAATACTCTTCAATACACTCATCACCCATGAAACTATCTCTGTGATACCGATGAGGTCACAGAAAACGATAAGGATTGCAGTAATCGATAAAGCGGACTGTTCTCATCATATAATGCATCCATTTTCGACTAATTTACAACAAATGAAAAACTATCAATTAAAACCAAAGGGAAAAAACCAGCGTAATTTAGCCACGCTTATATTGGCTATGGTATTATAAACTTACTTTAATTATTATTAGATACGCACACACGTGTACAAAAAACAAAATTAACCGAAAAAGGGGCGTTTTCAAACAAATAATTTTGACACGGAACGTACGAAAATACAGTAAAAAAAATAATAAAATAAAAAAGAACCAAATCCGAGACACGTTGGAATAAAGTGACTGGAAAAAAACGAAATCCAATTAGCAAACAGCACCACAGGTTTGTTTGTTTTTTTATCATTATAAAGAAAGACTGCTGCTATAAGGAAGAACTAACTCCAAAGGAAAAAATTAATGTCCACTAGTCGTTCAAGAGCTATTTAATTATCCTATTTATTTGCAGAATTATCAGACGCGCAAAAGGGGAGAGGAGAAAGAAATAGCGAAAAAGTCATCTGTTTAAAAAAAAAATTGCGGGGAAAGGGAGCAAGTCCATTTTCGAAACGTAATTAATCGTCGTTTCCATTTGGGAGAAGTTAAATATGGAAAAATCTGCTTAAAAAATACAAAAAAGGAAGTTTTTCGATTATTATTAAAAAGATTATTCCTGGCTTATTTCAGAAGTATTAAGAATCTACAGGGGGGAATGAGGCTGCTATTTCTCCCCTTGTAAATTGGAAGGATTCTGCAACAGCTGCCGTGTCTAAAGAGCTCAGGACAAAGAATACTTAATAATAAGCTATCCAAAAGCTGCAATAATTAAAACCGGTGATAACAGCGCAAGTTAAATAAAATACACATATTTATCAATGCAACCGTTTTATCATGCATGAAAAACTTAAAATTTCCGCTTTTTTCTTATTATCTTGAGTACCATTTCACGCGATGGGCAAGCTTTAGAAGGTTGCACTTGTGATTAGTAATGTGTTTCTGGAGATTAAATTTGCCTATCTAACACACACACAGATGGGAGAAATAACAATCTACCTTTTTATTGAAGAAAATCTAGCTTTACGTGTAAATAAGTGACTGACAAGGCGATAAGATGCGTGTGACTTCTGATTCTCACTTAGATTAATTAAAAAATTCCCGTATATCTCAAGAAATGCCCATTGGATATACAAATTCAGCAGTTATTTTTATTCAATATAGTCTAATTCAGCAACCTTACTATATAATTAGGTAATTAGAGTGTTGCCAAACAGTTTTTTTTGGGGGGGGAGGGCTTGTTAGTTTTCTATTTAATAATAAATCGTTAACGATACATTACTTTGTGTGAAATAAAATTACTTTAATGGATCAAGCGACTGTAACTAGAAGTTATGTTTTGCTTCTCTATGGTCATTTTTTGCAAGCAAAATCTAGAAGTTACATTTTCAACGAATTATTAAAAACATTTACACCCAAACGGGAACAGAACTCACAAGCTGTCGAATGGAATATCAGAGTATTAATTATTGCTACTACTTCGTGTGATAATTAACTATTTTTAATTTATAGTAATTAACACTCAACAAAATTTTATATTTAAATTAGTAACGCACGAAACCATATATATCTGTGGTGTATTTCTTTTATTTGAAAACAGTTAATAATGGTAACAAAAATAAAATAGGTTTCTGGAAAGCATTGATGATGAATTACCAAAATAACAGTTACACTAACTAAAAAAAATCTCCGAATTGCACAAATTCAGTTTAGATAGACGCTTACGTTTTGCACATAAGATTTTTTTCATTACTAACATCCATGCCACTAGTAGTGATGAACTCAAAAAGTTAGATCGTTAGGTCTTTCATTGCACTTGAAAGGAAACAACCGAGAATTACATTCTTAAGTGTTTTTCTCAAAGTTGAATCACGAGTTCAAGTTATTCAACACAAGAATTAAGCATTTCAAAACATTCACGTGGAAGAATGACCGTAAAGCTGGACAGACCGGAATCCAAATAATAAACACGGCTGTTAGAAATGGTTGGTCCAGGAAAACACTTGCTGTGGGTGACCTGTCATATGTCTTCCTGCAGGTTCTCGAAACCAGTCAGCATTGCTCATCAACAAACGCGGTTTACTGTGACTAGGTACCTTCACAAAGGTCGGCTATCCACCCTCCATCCCTTTTAAAATTACTTGAAGAGTTTAAAAAGACCCAAAGAAGAAAAAGCCTAAAAAGTATTAAGGGTTGGCCATCAATCTGAGCGTGGGGGAGGGCGGTTCTCGACGCGTGTTGACTTGGAGAGGGAGTAGGAGACGTCCCACTGACGTCATGGAAAAAGATCTAGGACCATTTTGACGGTGGTCCTAGAGTGGTCTGGGGGCAGGTGTCCTGCTGATCCGAACTCCACGTTTTCGTCAGAGGTTCTGTAATCTCTGCTCCAGGGACTTCGTTTACAGGGACGACAACGCTGGCGGATTCCTGATGCTGCTGGAGTCCCTCGAAAGGGAGGATTCCTTTCAATTTAAAAATCCCATAGAACATGTGAGCCTTGAGGAACATCCAACAACTGATTGAGAAATGCGCTCCTCAAGAACTGTTTGACAATCTGGTGTTGAGACGATGCGACGCAGGGCATGCTCTAGACTACTTGTTCTTTTTTGTTGAACAGGCAATCATGGTTAACGATACTTTGATTGCATGCATTGTGTTGGATTGCGCTTTCGTCATTACTCAAGCACAATTCTGAATTGCATACCTCTCGGATGATTTGCATTGAATGGATGGGAAGCTTCTTTTGAACAACAGTGTAATAGAATATTTCAATGTTTGCTATTTCTGTTATATAATCCATAATTCATAAGGAAATACGATTTCACGATAAAGTCATAATTCATCAAAAATTGCATGGTTTGACATAGTTGTAAAAATATTTAAGGGGGTTGTCGATGAATAGAAGTTAGGAAACTCTGTTTATGTAAATAAAATCCTTATGCTGCTCACCGAATTTGTTAGGATTTAAATGAGAACGACGGCACAAAATGCAGTAAATTTACTGTCAGATATTAACTTATATTACATTTCAAATACTGCCAAGACTGTTTCACTTCCAGGTTATTATTACAGCGTTTGAAATTAATCTAAACGACAATGATTTGAATTCATGGTCACTTTTCATGTGTTGCGATGCACAGTATTCAGGAACTCTGCTCGTTTCAAGAAATTAGGCGTGCCCTTATTTCACTCCTTTTAAAGTTATCTATGTACTGGTGATACAAAAATCAATTACTGAATGGAATAAGTCAAGTTTTTTCCAGAAATCATCATTTAATATTTTTCTTATAATTTTTGTTAAAATACTGTTTTGCCCAATGCAATGACCATGTTTTCGTCTTTTCCTACATAATCGCAGTCAGAAAGGCATTGGAGCGAAGATGGAAGTCGCGATATAATAATTTCATAATTGAAATGATTTTTTACATTCCACCTCATACGATTTGTTCAATTTTAGCTTATGTGGTTTGGTTGTCACACAAGGAGCTCATTGGACCAACAATTTAAAGTGGGCTACAAACACTAACAGCATACATGTCAGAAATTGGAATCCAATTCACGAACTGCTAAGCTGAAGGCCAGAACGCCAATCCTAGACGGCCTAATCTATATTTCGCTTTCGTTAAATAATCTCGTTTTGTGGTGCAAACCAGCACTTTAATTAAAACTAAGTAACTTGTAAATATTTTTATTTTACCTAATACCGCTTTTTTGAAAAAGCGCCCAGTTCAGTCCTAATTGCACGAGCTGCTCCATTACTACTGACGGGCAGGCGTCAATGTCTTGAGAAGACAACAATGCAATTCTACATTTTTTTTCGCGTCGCGCGGACAGGAGGCAATAATGGCAAAATAAGGCACTCCGGCAGCCACTCCCCTCCGTCATAAACATGCCTCGTGGCTGCCTGATAAAGCAACAATCCGGAGACATCACCACGGTTCCCCGCCGACGACAAAGCGGGGGCTGCAGAGAATATTAAATCCCCCTCCCAAATACCTAATATAAAAAGGGGGCGTACATATGGATCCCACAATGCCCGGAAAGCTGCAAAAGCAATCTGGCCGTCGGCATAAGCTTATTTACTCGTAAATGCCTGCCTTATGAAATAGAAAACATTTCTGCAATTGAAAACGTTTGTCACGTAAAGATAGCTTATTTTTAAATGAAACTCACGTCCTTAAATAGAAAATTATTTTATCTTTAATCATGATTTTTTTTCTATTAAAAGAATCCCCGTATTTCACTTGCACGACAAGGTCTAACGACTTATTCCCGAATATATTACTCTACACTAGCTTATATTATTCGATAACAAGAAAGCAAAGGAGCCTTTATTTTCTTTCAAACAGATGAGTCAGATCAGTTGTTTGACATAAGGTCTATTACACAAGAGGTCATTTTTGATAATCAGAGGAGCATTCATTGGAGCAGCTTCAAGTGGATACTTCAAAACTAGATACGACAAGACACGAATGGGAATCGAACGCAGGAGATGTTGAACCGAAGTCTATGGCGCTGTCAGCCAGATGGATCAGCCTTACTCAGAGTAACCCGTCTTTCTACAATCAATTCTTTACTGATAAACATTAAAGCGATTTGGTTCGGTTTTTTTGTCACTGAAGGAAGTTCACAAGTTCAATTCGCACCTAGGTTATGGTTGTTTGTTGTCGTCCAGAACCCATAGTAAACTAAGCGACAAAATTAAACCTGATGCTGAACACGTCAAAAAACATATGAACCAAAAAATTTGACTTAGGGATTCGATCAATATTGTAAAACAATTTAGAAAGCTACTGAATATGGAAAATAATTAAAACCTGTTACAATAAAAACACGGTATTCAATCGATCACGTTCAAGATTATTATTTTTGAAAACTGACAATTTTATATTCGCAATTAATAAATTAAGGCTAATAAAAAGGAATCGATTATAAAAACCACTTTTTTAAACCATCCACATTCAAGAAATGAGACAAAAATAATGATAAATATGCAGAAAAGTATTACTATTTCAATGTCAAAACAGTAGAAAAGGTACACCGTGAAAACATTCTTGCAACTTCGTGTAATTCAAGCTTTTTAAAAACATGTGCTTCATTTTCTCAAAAATACAGGGATGTTTGAAGTGATAAAACTTAAACACGAAAATTCAAATCAACTGAAAAAACGCCAGAAAATACTTACACTAATGACTAGCATTTTAATTAATGCGGTAAAATATTCTTTTCGTTTTATGCTACCGATTCCGTGCAGTTTGTTCCACTCAACGGTTATTTTTATGCCAAGAACACAATTCCACGGAAACTGCAGTTCAAATTGAACTGATGAAAATAAATCACACAGAAGTGAGAATCAAACCAAGAATTGTTGAACTGGAGGGCAGAAACCCCAATTCTTCAGACGAATGCTCATCCTATTTGCCCAGAATCCACAATTTTAAATAGATTCCGAACAAATACGTACTTGAGATGGGGATCGAGGCCACGAACGATGAAACCGAAATCCAGAGTGTTAACCATTCATTTGTCATCTCAGCTTTTACTATTTCCAAATAAATAGGCATAATTATGTTTAAGAAAATACGATATCATCGTAATCTTCGAATAATTTTAGATCAATTGTACATACCACATCAGTAATCCATTCAATATCACAAGTGAATTCAACAACAGGATAACATCTGAGAACGAGATTAATTAGCTGCAGAGTTTGAGCGCAAATAACAAAGATAATAAAATAATTTGATTATGAGTATCCTTAACTACATTCACTCATTAGTTATACCTATTAGATTTCGGAATAAGTTCGTAGCGTTTTTACCAAAGACTTATTTAAACAAAAAACAAGAATTATATCAATAATTTAATCAATTATGCATTCGACATTGCTGTTTAAAAACTCTTCCCACCTCTCGACCCATTTGTAGATGCCGTTCCATTTATAATCACCTCGGCTGGTTTCAAAGGGTTTGTTGAGCCAGTTTTTCAGGACCTCTTAGTGCACTGGGAAATGCTCGAAAAGAATACCATAGTCAACAAGGAGCTCAACATTGCCCAGCTACACCACGTGAATGAGGCCATTAGACTGAAAAGACCTGATCGACATGGTCAAACCATACTCCTTCACAACAACGACAGGCCCCATGTTGCACAAGTCGTCAAAGCCGCACTCCAAGAGCTCGAATGGGAGATCCTTAAGCATCCGCCGTATTCTCCAGACCTTGCACCGACCGATTACCATCTTTTCCACTCCTTGTCAAACCATATGAAGGGCACTACCTTCGATAACAAAGAGGTCCTTAAGAACTGGCTCAACAACTTCTTTGACACCAGACCAGGAGATTTTTGGCGGAACGGCATCAACAAATGGGTCGAGAGGTGGGAAGAGGTTGTAAACAGAGCAACGGCGAATATATAATTAACATATTGATATAATTATTGTTTTTTGTTTAAATAAAAGTCTTTGGTAAAAAAATGCTACGAATTTATTCCCCAATCTAATATATTATGATCAAGTTTAGATGTTGGTTATACCATTTTCCAAAGATAAAGAAAAATAATTTCTTTGAGAATGTCAATTAAAATCAGTTATTAATTACAGCTCTGAATACATTTCGTATTTTTTTATCAAGTAAAAACTATATAGTAAACAGAAGTAACGCGGCTCACAATAACCTAGTGGGAAGCGTTCTTTCAATTGTTAAGTTCCAGGTTCGATTCCGATCACACTAGAATAACAAGAAAAGGGATGTTGCGCTTTTACTTCCAGCATGCACGCCTGTCAGGGTGGGAGTTTGGGAGTTTTTCAAACTCCCTCCTCGTTGAAATGTGTACATCGTCGGTTGCTTTATGATCCTTTTACACATGATCGGAGCAAACAGTTTAACGTATTAACGGATTCTGAACCACTACAAACTTCCATGCCCTGGAGGGATTCGAACCCACGAACTGTTGAGAAGCAGAGCGTTGACCATTGGGTCTGCGACACGTGCACGAGGAGAGCGCGGCAGCCATTAAAATGCCTCGCTACTGTCCATAAGGCGATGTTAAAATATAACATAGATGAGAGAATTTTGATTACATTGGCACAAACCCTTCGGATGGAATGAGCTGCGCAAAAAACGAAGTCATCTTTGATAAAACAACATGTTTTAGTCAGCCATTGGATAGGGTTCTATTTAAAATGTTTAGATAAATGACTCAGAAGAATAAAGATATTAAACTCATGGAAGAGAGAAAGACGAGACAGCACACAAAATATTACTAAAAACTCTAATACACGAAGAGATTTCAATGGATGGAGTCCACACTTTGAGTTAAGCCCCACTTCATCAGTAGAGAGCGACACAAAATGTGCCTTAAGGTTAGTTTCTCCCCATAAAGACTACAACCAACATTTACGTCCTCCGCCCCATCCGTTCATGAAACATCACAACGTCTGTTTTGCATGGTGGTTTGATGCTTAATTTCCCTGTCATCGACTGCAACACAAATGACTGACTCCAGATTTCATGGCAGCAAAAGTAATCGGTCAAGTTGTGAATTTTGTGCTGCTTTGTCCACTATTTCACATAATACTGTATAATGAGATGGAAGCCATGAAAATAACATCCCGGCTCCTTTTAGCACAATTAGCTATGAATACTTTAATTAGTGGCTGAACTTTGTAGATGTGCTAAAAGGCGCATAGAAACTCTGTATATAATGGACTTTTCAATTTCATTAATATCAATATATTTGAGTGCAAATATACAACTAACTTCTCAAAATAATACAGAGATATAAGAGTGGAGTTTAAAGTTGAATTTGTATGTATATAGTTTTTTACAACAAATGCCTATCCTACATGATTTAGAGATTTCGAATCATCTTAAAAAACTGGTTCATATGATTGGTAAAATTGACAATATTCATTAAAAATATTTTTTCAAATTGAATTATCGAAGAATCGTTAAAACTTCCAAAAGGAATAATGTAAGTAATATGATCTTCTATCCATTGGAGATTATTGAAAAAAGTACTTGTGTAGACTATCCATATAACCCGGAGATTTAATTGGCATTTCAAAGTATGGAATACATGATGGACAAGCTTTGAAAAGGGGATTATTAATACAATTTAATAGTTTCTCACGTAACGAATTATTGTTGTTAGATATAAAATCCCAAATTAATAATACAGATATTTTTTCTCTTCTACAAGATAGTGAAGATTCAAAAGCATATAGACTAACAGGGTGTTTCCAAAAATCTCCTAAATACAACCGTAAAGCCTGACGATTAACATAATTAAGGCGTTTCAAATAAGATGGTCGAGCAGAGCTATATACCACTCTTCCATAATCTATCATAGATCGGGTGATGCTTTGATGGACAACACGACACAAGGATGAATGGTCTGCTCCCCAAGATGTATTAGATAGGATTTGCAAATAACTTCGAATAAGATCGAAGACACCTTTTCCACAAGCTGACAATGTACGCAAGAAAAAAGTCAGACTTTCATCAAATATTACATCGAGAAGCTTTTATCAATCTAGAAAGCGGATTGAGAATCAATTCTGTGTCACGATGAAGAAGTCATTTGCAGAAGTGTACAATTGTTTTTGGGGCAGAAATAGTAAATCCACATGTATTTGATCATTCCACAATATCGCTGTGTGGAGTTGTCTCTCAATGAGATTCAAATTTCCAGCATAACATGGAATTTGTAAATCGTCAAAATAAAGATTCTTTAGTGCAGTTTGTGGGATTACTTATAAAATTGGGTTTATAGCTGAAACGAAAAGTTTCATACTTAAAATAGTTCCCTGGGAATTTTTTTTCTTTCAGATAAAAGGTATTGCAATATGTTTCCCAACCACTCTAAGACGTCTTCTTTTAAAGATTGTTGTATAAAAATTAGTAAATATCCTCTAAAACCAAGTTCGTAGATATATTTTTTTTAATATCACATCTACAGGTACAGTCATAGGCTTTATAGATAGCAAAGAAAAATCCACAATAATTTATATCATTTTATGCAACGTGTACATCTATTTCTAGTGACCTTAAGTTATGAATTGTTGATCGTGACTTCCTAAAGCCACTCAGAAAAAAGAAGATATAGTCATCCTTTTTCAGGATGTATATCAATTTAATATTAGCAAATATTCGAAAAGTTTCAGGCAGCCAGTCAAAGCAATGGGTCTAACTCTGCGGATCTTTACCAGACTTTGATATTGGGGTTATATATATATAATTACTTGTTTCCAAATACCTGGAAATAAATGTTCTTTCGAAATGTATAGATTTCTAAGAGAATTTTCAGAGATACTAAAGAACAGAATTTAAAAATAAAAATTTAGGATATATACTACATGCTTTTTCCACATATCTTTTGCAGAAACAGAGGAGTTTATACTGGATACAAATTTAATCCAATATTCTCGTTCACTTTTCCGTCTTGCGATGGCATGCTATTGCACTTTAGGAGTTATTACTTAGCTTTTTGAAAAGTCATTTGATTAGCCAAAGTGGGATCACGGGAAAACATTCCAGGCTTTCTTTTTGTCACGATGAGCATCAATGTTCATTACATCTTGGTTTCCTAGTTTTAGGAAAGATTAGTTCAGATTTGGGAAACACTGGTGTAACATAACGCGGCGTAGTTAACGTTATGTTCTACAAACTGCAACTTTGTACCATCAGCACGTCGCCTTCAGGATATTTCATTGACACAAAATACCTGACAACACTTTTATTTGATTATAACATAGACGAACACAATTATTAATACAAACAAAAATTATAGATACATATACATATTTTCTAAGTTATATCAATACTGGAGCGGGACTTTCACTACCCCTCCTCCTATCAATTCCCCCGTTCCTTCTCCTCCTCGCCCACGCTTTTCCTTCCGTCACTGACCGGCGCGCCCTCACAACTGGCATCTGCAGGTGCATTGTAGTTTCAGTGACCCAGTTGACTACTTCATTCAGATTCTCCCTATCATCATCAGTGCGAAATCCTGTCAGATCGGCTTTGTGAAACAAGGTAAATGTTCAATAGCATTGAAATCGACCTTCATGAAGTTTTTGCACTAGCAAAGGTGATACTGCATGAAAAGTGTTAGGAGTGCGTACCAACATGTAGAGAAATTGTCTTCGACGACCAAAGAGAACTGGAAACTCTAGGATATTTCTAACATTTCATGCTGGACGACCCTCCCCATAGATCCCTACAGAAGATGACAGCCTCTGGACATTCCCAGTCTCGGCGCTATACTGGAGACAGTGACCATCTTTTAACACCAAGCTCCAGGAAGGCGACCCCTTCGCTTGATCCCCAATAGACTAGCCACGAGTGTACCGGTCGACTAATCCAATGGAGACCTCAGTGTACCACCCGTCCAAAGGGTTGCCCCGCATGGCCAACACGTGGGGATCTTGACTGTATGAGAATGCTCCTGGGGAGCTCTCTCGCTCGGCGTCGAAGGATGGAGAAGAGAGGAAAAACAGAAATAGACCCTGGGTACCTCTTGGGGTTACGCCATTCGTACCCACCTGAAGAGGTTCAGCACCATGAGAAAATACACAGAAACCATGCATATCATTAGCATTTGTAAGCCATGAATTCTTGTTCCCTTCCCGATACTCCAAAAGTCGTGTAAATGCGATACAATCTACCCAATCATACGACGTACACAACCCAGGGTTTCTGGTTTGCTTTGTTTATCACCGCAAAATAGCTTTTGAGCCCTCACTGGATTGCGACCTACGATTTAAAGCGAACTAATGCAAACATTCGGGGTGGGAGCCGAATCGATGAAATGTTTAGCTGAAAGCCCGAGTGCTCATTCTTCAGTTATCAAATCGGTCGTGATCTTCGATCTTTATACTTGAAGGTCACGATAGATCGAACCCAGCTCTGGATACGCATTCTTTTAACAGATAAGATCATTCGTACAAAAAAAGTGTTTTGAAATATTTTTCTGTCCTATACGAAAATTCTTGAATAAAAAAGTGAAATACAACATTAAAACTTTATTATTTAAATCGAAAGTTAAACTATCATCAATAAAGCGTTCGGATGAAAAAATGCAATAGTTTTAAAGCTGTAGGAAAGAGTTTTCAAAACAGATGGATTCAAAATAATAATAATTAGATTTTATCACTAAGAAAATGGAAAATAAAAGAAATAGTTTTTATGAAATAAGGAAATAGCTTTTTTTTTATTAATTTCTTTAGAAAAAAGATTTCAACCTCTTTCATTGCTAACTTATTATATTCCTACGCTCAAATTCTTTTAATTGTTAATTTCATAAGCGCATTTATTTTACAAATTATTCGTTTATTTATCATAAGTATTTAAATTAAAATAATCTTACTATGTCGAACGAATTAATTCATTTATCGTGAAATTTTAATTTTAGTTAAAGATTTTAAAATTAATAGAAAAAGACAATCGCACTATTTCTGGGTGCGACAAGTTAACCTTCTTATTTGGAATTGCAATAACACAAAAAGTAGTCAAGGTAATGAGGTTGACGTTTCAGAGAGGAGATCCTCAAGTGGAGCGACTTTGCGGTTCATGCGTCGGGAGTAGTCAGGAGCACCCTGCATTTATCGTAGAGGCCTATTTTACCGGGTGCCTCATTTCAGCGAGAAACGACGTGGAGTGGCCTCGATTGGGTCCTATTTAGTTTCTTTTTGTGGGGGTACTTAAAGTCACGTGCTTACTATTGACTGCCCACAATGAAGTTTAAAAATGGTGCATACTCTGTTTAAAAGAAAGAAAAGAAATAAAATGAACCACCAAAATAACAATCTCATCCCTTTTTCGGAAAGAAATTTCTAAAGTTTATTTATCAAACAACCATGGATTAGCCATGAATAAAGACTTAAGTTGGACACAACCTATTAATAATGTTATTAACAAAACTACAGAAGCCTTTGGGTGCTTGAAAGCTATCTTAGGTGGAAAATCTACTATGACACTTATAAGACTTTACATTTCCATGATCAGACCAATTACTACTTATGGATCCCCAATATGGAACTTTACTGATAAATCTGACAAAAGAAAGCTTAAGACTTTTCAATACAAAATTTTACGAATAATGACAAAAGCACCATACTTTATCAGAAACAAGAATATTGGACAGGACTTAAAATTAGAAGATTTAACTAATCATATCAACACAAATTAAATAAGAAATTCTATGAAACAGCCATAAACTGCGAAGCCTCTAATTTTAATGATATATTTTAATATAAATATTTAAGGGAAGACTGTAGGTATAGACCTATTATACCAATTATTTCCTATGCGAAAACGGATGAGTGTACTGCAAATAATGTATATAGATTTTTCTTCTGTTATTTTATGTAATCTATTTTGAATTAATTAGGCCAGAATTTCTCAATTATTTGTTAGTATTCGTAATATTTTATAGTACGAGAAATTCGTATATTGCAATTTTGTATTTTCACGCTTAGAGATTTTCGCTCGCCCACTCGAACAGAGCCGATTGTCCACCCCCGCATTCAAGTTTATGCCCTCCGACATGTTCTCTCCATTATGGAGCGGAAAAAGAAAAGGGCTGCTTCGCAGGCCGAAACTTCAGATCCAAGATGACCGCCCACAAACTTTGGCGATCTTAAAGGAAGCATTGAAAAAGAAACACACCTGTGCTGGAGAGAGGGATGAGAATTCGGTTCACCCACAGTATCGCCAATGGGGGAGGGGGTGACTTGTGCCCAATAAGACATTCAAAACTGTGTAAACGAAAACACATATTTTTATTTTTGCATACAAAAGTTACATATCTTTTATACTTTTTGTGTTACAGCAATACGAAATAAGGAAGTTAACTTGCCACATCCTGTGTTTTCCAAAGATTCGCCTTTTTATGCTTATTACTAAACATAAAAGTTTACATAAAACAACCAAATTCAATGTACAATTTGAACTATTTCTAATGCTAAGAATTTTGAATTTAGTAGCTAATACATTTAAGAAAGAAATGAAGTTAAGGCGTAAGTGGATTTTTCGTTTTAACTTTCTTGCTTAGCAATGATTGTTTTAGCTTATTTTTTTAGAATCCTTAAACTTTGGTTAAGCAATTTCCCGCTCTTCAGAGCATTCTTTGGTATGCGGGCCCCCACTCGTCTCAGCGACCGGGAGGGTCGAGTGCTCTTCCCTTGCCCAGTAACGGGTGCAATTATCAAATTTCATTGAAGTGTTTTAAGACTCAAATATCTGACTGTTGCTTCAACGTATGCTTAGGTTTTTTTTAGGGGAGGGATGCGATTTGAAAAAATAACGATTGTTACTACTTTAATAGCTCTCTTTTGGGGGAAAATTTCAATTTAGAAATCTAGCAATATCTAATATTCTCGTGATATTTTTTGACGATATACTACACCACGAAATGAAGTTTCTCATCGAGATCTAAAAAAAATAAAATTATACGTGGAACACTTCAAAATTCATTTTAATTACGAAGTATTCCATTCTGAGGTTAACATTCTTTCCATCCATGTTCTAATGCATATCCGATCGGTGGCGTAATGGATAAAGCAAAAACATGTTCGCTACGTAAACACAGTATGCAAAAACAATACTATTTTAAAAAAGATTGTTAATTTCTCAAAAAAAAAACATACTATAAGAATTTGTGCATATAAAGAGTAACGGGGATTTTCTCCACCTCCATACGATGTGCACATATGACAATTATAAATGATGAGAAAATAATCCCCCCCCATCTTTAAAGAGAATATAAGCATTTCCGGCATATATAATCACAACTCTAGAGTGAGTTCAGAGGCTTAAATTACATACAAACGCTTTTATTGGTCGTTCCGCACCCCTTCAACCACAGATAAACATACTAAGGGCGTTATTCATACATAGAATAAGCACTTACTCAATGATAAAATCGAAATGAAAAACTTTCCTTGTGCGATGAATTTTACAAAATTCATAACACAATAAAAGTTATCACGGCTGAAAAGGTAGCTTAAAGAAAAGGAGTGTTCTTCACGGGTCAGCAAGCAGCAAATTGATGAATATTTCAGCTGTATATTCTTGCATTGTTTGTTTCACAACACAGCGTCATTTGCTCAATTATAAAATTTCTTCTGTCATGATCTTCAGAAGTATCTTCGTTCATATAACTTCTCCCTGCTGCCGAAGCTCTTTCATAATCTTTCCCGACGGACAGGGGGAGTGAATTCGTATAACATTTTCTAACTGCGTGACATCAATTTACCATCACTCAAGAGATGATCAAACTTTGCCGATTCTTGAGCAACCCTTTCAGCGAAAATTGAAATGGAAAAATCAATGTTTCCTTCGGTACTTTTTGAAAGAACGGGAACAGATTGAAAATTCTTTCTTTAAAAGATTCAACTTCGTCTGCAGTCACAGCATCTGATAAATCTTTTGCAGACAGAGCATGCAATTTTTCCTCTCTGCTCATTCTTTTGAGAGCCTTTTCTTCCTGTGCTGGACGGCCAGGAAATATCGTAGGGAACACATCCATCTTTTAATTTAGGGCCAGCTCGAAGTATTTTAATGAACTTTCCTCCATTTTGTCGAAGATAATCAAATCCAATAATTTGACCATCAGCGAACTTTTGTTTTTCCACAAACACAGCTTCGTTTGCAATGAAAAAAATCTTTTCGTAGAATTCTTTTTTCAACTACATGGTTTTGTTTGTTTCTTCAGGAAAGCTGAAACAGGGTGCATAAGAAACAGCTCCGTCGTAATTTGACTCAGGCATTTTTAAATGGCTGGAATTTCGTGGAATATTGTGGACTACAATTTTTCCTTCACAGCTTCGCTCGTTTCGCCTTGAGACGGGCATCATGACGTCAATTCACGTGACTTCCAAGCTCACACGGCCTTGTGTGTTTAGTTGGCCATGCCCTAGGTCGATCGCTGTCACCGTGATGTTGCCATTGTGCACTCATTCTTGCCCGCCTATCGTAACTGGCGCAATTGGGCCAACCCACCTCCTTCAATCCAATAATACGTCTTCTTTCACAGTGCGACTGCTGCCCGTAACTAGCTGGCCAAGTCTTTTTTTCAGTCGTCGAAAGGGAATCCTAAATCGCAAGGCAAGAGAAATTTTTAAAACAGTTCCCTAAAAACATATATAGGATGCGCAGTTCCGATGCGCCGTGGATCGCACTATTCATTCGTTGTACTCCAAATTTTAATCATTTGCATATTGGGTCTAAACATTTATGCATGCGAAATTTCAAAGTTATCGAACGATTCCTTACCAATGCATCGATTTTTGTTATAGAATGTAAGAAAATATCATAAGAATAGACGAAAAAATATTTTAAAACGTTAGAAAATCAAATTAAATATTTCTTTAGCTATAATTTATTTAGAGTGCCATAAATATAAGGAAACATTTAGTGAAAATGAATGAACATAACAAATAACACACTTCATTTCTTGCAAATAAATGTCATACCTAAAAATTTCACGAATATCCAATCTAAAATACATGTTACTGCCAACAAGGAGATTAAAAAGAAAACTAAAATTTATCTGGCTATCTATCATATGTCGTTGCTAACCAGCCTCTGCTAGATGAGGTCTACGAGTTCAAAACATCACAGAACAGCATCGGTAAATCTAACAGGTGGTCGCAGGACGAGCCTTCTCTTGGTTACATTGCGGATGGGTTTTCTGTCTGCCCTGTTAGGCACTGAGAAAGCGGGGGCCCGGGAGCAGCCTCCCCGCCACCCACCTTCGCCGCCCAAATGTGAAGGGGATCCGCTGAGCATGCGCATCACAAGCGGATTTGTTTAGATTGAGTGAGAATTGGAAATCAAGTTTTATCACCAACGCTACACTAGTTTGACAAATGTCGGATTTCTAAGTTATATTTTGCAAGGCCGCAAAGGGATCATTTTTTGCACTCTGTATTCCGAATCATTCCAAACGCCTAAGACCGAAGGGGGATTCCAACTCATGAGCTGTTGAACCGATGGACAGAGCGCTATTCATTTGCCCGCCCTCTCAGCTTTGCACGGAGCGGCAGATTTTAATTCTAGATCCTGGATCTAGAGTTTAAATTGAACACTCGAGCTACTGACCTTTCAACGGAAAATGACAGCATTGACCCATGGGAGAAACGCGTCTCGATGGCCGGATGGAGTCCGATTCCCAAATTACAAAGCTGAAAAACAGAATATAGTTATTCAAACTTAGATTTGTTTTTATTTATTAAATAGTAGGTTGGTTAGTTTGTAGCTGAACGCTAATTTTATTGTCCACGAGTGATAATTAGACCAGGGACTACAAATTGAATTCCGAAGCACTACCAACAATCAAAGCCAAGGTGAAAATCGAATTCACGAACTGCTGAACCAAAAGCCAAAGCGACTCGGCGGTTTGTGATTAGGATTTCACTTTGCGGTGCAAAACAGCATTTTGAACAAAACGAAATAAACATCATGAATAATGTCAATATTATTTTGCCAAAACATTTTTCCATGGGAAGCGGCGGTCCATCGGCCAGTTGCAGGAATAAAACGCAATTACTTCTTAGACTAAATAAACAGGACTCTCTTCTTCTAAAAGCGAAGCAAAATTGCTGCACGTTATTTTAGTCTGTGAGCTTGCGGCTCATTTCTTAGGCATGAATGCGCTCTTCACGAGTCCATCAGTCATGTCCGGGGCATAAATGAAAGCATCGAAAGGAGGGACGAGTAGAAACAGCAGTCATTCGCAATCTAGACGCATCATGCGAGAAATCCTTTCACTTCCGAGACCTCTGCACTTTGACCCCCCCCCATCACGAGAGCGAAAACGGAAATAGGATGCTCTTATCAGGGTGTAATAAAAACAGAATTCCTCGCAGACCGCGGCCGTCCCTCTTGAAGAAGGCCGCCTTTCTTTACATTTTTATCAAAGCAGAGGCCGGGGATATTTGAAGCCAATGATAATCGTGCCAGACTGGGAGCAGAGGAAAAAATGTGATCGTCAGACAGCAATATTTTAAATAATTCACGCACAAAAATTATCTTTAGTGTTAACAACCGAGCAATCGTGGTTCCGCATTTCAAATCTTCCATTCTACCAAGAAATGCGCCAAGGCTTTTGCCAATGACAGAAAATAGACCGAATGCATGGCTTTTACATTGACACATCATTTTCATTTCTTTAAACTGGAGTTCTCACTCTTCTAATAGTTACTTATTTGATTTTACATCAAAAAGTGTGAACTATTTGGCAGTCAGGTGTGCCTAGTGACACGACACCGCTCTTTAGAATGAAAGATCCCGAGATCGATCCTGTCACTGTTGAACAAAAGGAAAGGAATGTTGCATTTAAGTATTCAGCGTGTACGTCTGTCGGAGTGGGTGCTTGAGAGTTTCCAAGTTTACTCCCTAGCGATACGTGAATACGACCCACTATCCATGAAGTCTTTACGGAAGTTTACTAAGCGGTGGCCATTAAAATAGCTGGTAACAGTCTCAGGCTTTTGATGGATCATAATGCATCGTCAAAAATATTTGCGATGATTATTACAAAGTTCAATGCAATTGTCATGGCTGTCAGTCTAATAGCATTTATTATTTTGAGACACGATTTCAATATTTTTAGGATAATGAGTTTCATATTTTAAGAAATAAACATAGAATTTAAACAAGGAAAAATAATGAATTTAATATTTTAGCAAATAAACAGTGCCACGCACGTCTAATTGTACGTTCTCAACACACTTATTACATTTAAAAAAAACTTTGTTTTAGTACTCATTAAATATACACTAAGGAACAATCTATGAAACTATTTGGTGTCAATTTGGCGGCGGAATTTGGGCCAGCTAAGTCGTCGGTCACCCGTATTTCTACGAAAAATTGTGAGGAACATTCGGCCATTTGTCGTTACGTCCAGCGATCATAGAGTCGAAGGGAATCTTGAGCGACATTTCACTTCCGCATAACTCGATCGAAAAGAAAAAGGTGAGCATTAATACGTGACAAAGGAACTCCAAATATAACGACGCCCCCATAAGAAAGTATTCCACGATTAGCCATCGTCCCACCATAAGTAAAATGATAAAAGAGCGAGGACTTTCTCTTGTGCTTCGACCATTTATCTTGTAGGAATTATGTGTTCGACCCTCTCCGCTCAGAGATCGAATCCCCCTCCTCCCCTGCAAGAGTGAGGGTGGTGCACGCACGCAGAGTTGCTGCTTGCACGACATTTTGATTGAAGAAAGAATTTTCCCTTAATGGGAGAGAGCGCTCGCATTCTTCCTCCGGGGAAAGACAATGGAGCGAAAATATTAATCGATTTCACGCAAGAATCGGGAAAATGTGTGTTTAAGAGGGGAAAAAACTTCTCTCTGACGGCGCAAACTTAAAAGTGCTGCTTTAAAAGCAGTCCGGTGAAAGTGATTGAATTTATACGGAAGCATCAGGAGTGTGAGAGTGAAAGTAGGGAAAAGTAGGAAATATTCATCATCATTAAACAAATCGCGAATGGGGGAGGGGAAATCCCCGCAGTGTGGGCGGTAGGGAGGTTTCATTTACGAGAAATCGGAAATATCAGCGGAAATGAAACTCTCCCGATGTGGACACACCAAGGACTGCGCGATTTTAATTAAAATGAGCAGCCACGCCACCGCAGTGCGATAACTTTCGGGCAATGATGATAAATCCAATTAACTGTCGACCGCAATTTTTATCATTCGAAGACCCTGTACGCAGCAGATTTTCAAACAGCTGAATTTATTTTTTAACCATACTTCAGCAGATAAAACAAGTGTAACGCTTTTTATTCATTAGATCTCAAAGATTAACCAACAATACATTTTAATTTTTGCATTAAAACGCGTTCATTTTGTGAGGGTCAGAAGACTCACCCTCACAAGACATGCATCATTGGTGCTCAACATCCTTCAAGCACGCATTCACTTCGATTTTTCGCTTGTGAGACATTTCTTTCTTAATTTGCAAGGAGTTAAAACGCAAATCAGATATTAAGAAAAAGTTATAAATTATTACAATCGTTATATCTTATTTTAAGCAAATTTGTAAAGAAAGGGTGCTACTAACCAAAACAAACACTCTTCAAAAAACAGATTGTTGCACAGTCTTAGCCACGAAATAATGTTCACATAAATCACACATTTGTAAATCTCCCCCAATCCACTGATGAAAATTTAAATATCAGAAAGCGAATTTTCATGGCAAATGAAAAGCAACCCACTTCACATTTCTCTTCTTTTCCAAGCGGTGCAACAAAACCCTTCAATCGATTGTCGTGGGGCCCATGGACTGCGGGAGTGCGACATATTTTGCAGTCGCGTAAGCCCAAGGCTGTTGCAAGGTGTCCATTTCCAGAACGACTCGGCCATCATCACGAGTTTCGTGGAAAAATTTCAAGCATTCACTCCGATGTCCATCTCCGGTAGTTCAGCAGTGGCTGGAATCGGACTAAGAACTTTTGCTCTGAAGGTCCGACCACCAGGCTACGAGAAGCCAATGTTTGTGAAGACAGGATATTTATGCTTTAAGTATATTATTGGAGCACTTCCGGGAGTTTGATGCAGAAGTTTGTATAACTGAGTGAAGGATCAGGTGTCGCCCTCGTTATTGAATCGCGTTCACTTCCTTTTTGCCGGTAGAATCTGGGAGCAAGCAATGATCGCTGTTGGACATTTCTTTTGTTAACAATAAAAAATTATATTTCCAACTCAAAAGTGACTTCAAAAAATTTAGAATAACCTTTCATCATTATAAAAATACTCTCTTTTTTTTCAAAAAGGTCTTATATAAACTTGCCAAGTAATTTATTGCCTTATCAAACATTTAAACACTTTGAATAACAAAAAAATCCATTTAAATAACAAATCTCATTTGAAATTGAATCTTAAATCAAACAGAGTTTTAATCAAAATGATAGAATATAAAAAATATACATAAACAGCAATAAAATAAATAAAAATGGTTGGCATTATTTTATTGCATTCATTTTCCCACTGATCTACTAATACGAGAAAAATGAAATGCTTTAACAAAAAAAATATAAATAAATTTTAATTATATTTTAATGTTTAATTCTCACGTCATCTCATTGATGATATAATCAATTCTTTGAGAAGTGAACGTCACTAAAAATAAAAATTGACATGTCTGGCATACAATTGAAAACAAAACCTGAATTGGAAAAAAAATAATCAATAATTAAAATAAAAATTTTTTGCTTGGTAAGCTGTCAAACGTCAATATAATCGCATTTACCTTCATACTTCATTTTTTATTAAGATGACCGACTTTTTTGAATTTATATAGGAAAGAGATTTTTCATTATGTTCTTGTGCATTTTTTCTTTTTATTTGCGAATGCATAAAAATGTTTGAATCATAAATACAATTGAATAAATTTATTGCACTTACAGTTAATTTCATCATAAATGCATTTAATGGAAGAAAATTTATAATGTACTTTATAAAAAAAACTAATGAATCGATAAAATAACAATTCTTACAGCTACTAACTTTATAGATTTGAATAGAATCCACAAAAAAATCATTCAATTTAAGGGCAACTCCGCTGTAACTAATGTAGAACTAGTGTTACGAAAAAATATAAATACTTGTATGGTCTCACATTTCTACTTAATTTGTAATATTGTCTAAACAACGCTTATTGTGCGAAGATAGCAGTTTTCAGAGCAGAGAAATAAGTCTGAAATCACACACAACTGGGCAATATTTTGGCGACAAAGCCTAAGTTAACATTCTTGAATCTTCGAGTCGAAAACGAGGCAAGTTACCATAGGCCCTGTACAGGAATGTTCTACAAACTACGAAGCAACGAGGCAGGCCAAGCAATGCGTCAAGTGCATGAGCGGTTATGTTTAATCTCTGTATTACAGAAACATTGTTTAAGCTGCGTGAAAGTTTTAAGCCGACTGCGACTGAAAGAAGTATAAAATGTTTGCCCATAAGAAAAATTAGTCTTCATTTCTGTATTATTACATCCACTTTGTCGGGCAGAAAATCGTAACAATATGCTTCAAATATTTACAGGACACAATGAGTTGCTAACATAGTGTGCAAGAATAAGTGCCGATCTGGTGAAGACCCCTTAATGGGGAAAAGGAACTTGCTCAGGCGCACAATATGAAATATTACTCCACAAATCGCTACAGCATTGTGTACATCTATCCCCAAGGACATGGAACAACGAATACCTTGCGATCCTGTGAAAGACCCGGCATCAAAAAATCACGGGATGTTGATTTGATTGTAATAGTCTTTTTAGATTTATAAAAAATATTCCGAAACGTGTTCCAATGCATTATACAGGGCGCGGCAAGATAACTTTCTTTATTTCACACAGCAATAAGACAAAAACAGTATGAAAGATATATTTTTTATTTATTTTCGCATACAAAAGTTACATAAGTATGTTTACATAGTTTTGAACATCATATTGAGCACAAGTGACGGCCCCCCATTGGCGATACACAGGGTGAATGATGTTGTTCTCATCACTCTCTGCAACACGTTCGCCGTTTCTTTTTCAGTGCTTCCTTTAAGATCTCCCAAAGTTTATGGGTGGTCAGGGTAGGCACGTGACCTTAAATACCCCCCACAAAAGGAAACTACATAGGACGAGGTCGGAAGAATACAGTGGCCGCTCCACATCGTTTCTCGCTGAAATGAGGCACCCGGTAAAATAGGCCTCTACGATAAATGCAGGGTGCTCCTGACTACTCCCGACGCATGAACCGCAAAGTCGCTCCACTTGAGGATCTCCTCTCTGAAACGTCAACCTCATTACCTTGACTACTTTTTGTGTTATTGCAAAGCTTGTTTGCAGTTCCCTACAGTAATTGAGATGTGTGGCGTTGAAGTCTGATCAATGTTTTTTGTTTAGATATAACTTAAAAGAATTTTATTTAGATTTAATTTAGGGGAAAAAATTCCTATTCCAGCTAAGAAACTTCTTCCATCAATTTTGATCGAACAAAAAGTTTTCAAGATTAGAAGTAAATAAAGCTATGGTGAAAAACCATACATATGAATAAATGTTTTTATGTTGACTTAAATATTGCTAATACTTCATAAAAGAGCGAACATTTTGTTAAGCCAATTTATAACTCAACTGTATCTGCATTCTCATAAAAAAAGTAAGAAATTACCACTATTTTAAGATCGATTTACCAGGAGAGAAAAACATAAAATCCCATTCCAAGAGCAAATTAAATATTCACGAATCTCCCCAATCGATTACGCGGGAGGGTTCTTCTGACAGCCGAAATCAGAAGAAAGAAAAGAAAAAATCCTATTTTCTTGTTTCGTTTTCCCTACCAGAGGATTCGGAAACAAATCTTGGAAGATTCCTTTTTACCTTTCCGAAATGCGGGGGGGGTTGTGAGTCGATGTCCTGACAGGAAGAAGAAGCCGCAGCAGAATGGATGAGACGAGTGCTGACGGAGGATTACCAATAATTCGAAAAAGGTTTTCATTTTGGCGTGAATTCAAACACTGGCGCTGAAGGTGTCGGTCCTCTCTAAAGGGGAATTATTGCGGGTTTTCGTGTTCAGCCATTCCCCGAGTACAATAAATTGATTGAAAACGTGTGACAACATGAAGTTCCAGAAGCATCAGTTTCGAAGATTCTAGGCGTAGAAACGATAGTTCAATTAAACGAAATGATCAAAATGTATTTATATTGAGAGATATTTTTAAGCAAAATCATGGAAACGTGGATGAATAATTTTTTTATATGAATATATAAAAAAACACTACATAACCTTAAGAGAAACGGGAAAAAAATGTTCGAATATTCGCAACTTCCTCAGCGTAATTCTTGAATGACTATTTTGCAACACACTTTTCAAGACGCAAAAGGATGACTTCGATCCATTCGGCTACTTTCAGAAAATTAGGTGTTGAAAAATTACATTCAAAATATATTTTATTAAAAGTCAAAAAGTTTAAAATTCAGGAATTCCAAGGGTAAGCAAGATGATGGTTAAAGTATTTATTTTGCTGCTCTGTAATGTCTTGCGAATGTATATAATAGTTAGAATACATATAAGTATAAAATACAAGTATAAAATAACTAGAATACATGCGTAGAATTGGAAAATCATTCATTTAAGAGTCTCAAATATATATTTAATATTAATCGAGTAACTTCATGACCATATATGTAAATGATTCTAGGGATGTAAACCAGGATTATCAGTTAAGATTATGTGAAATTATCCATCACTAAAAACTATTTTAGTCACAAGAACTACACAAATATTAGGTTGGAACCTTTTTTTTTTGTAGATGATGGATACCTCACAAAGTGTTGAAAAATTTAGGATCGTTGGAGAGGTGGCATTTTGTAACACAAAATTCTTTTGCTGTTTTTTGTTCAGTTGTGAGTTGCAGGGTGTTTAAAATGGAAGTCGAAAAAAATATTTGTAACAATTTCTTGTTTTTCTTCGAAAAAAGGCGAAACTACATGCCAGGTGGCTAAAGTTGTGGATGGAGTACATTGTCACCGCCAATTATATGAAATTTCGGTTTTGTTGATTCTGTTCGGATATTTTTGCTGTTGACATGATATTTGCAGGTCAACATAAAGTGTACCATTTAAAGAAGGTGGTAACTGATGCAAGATGTTACTAATGAATAAATTTAAAAAATGGTGACATTTTATATGGAGCTTTGGGGAACACCCTCAGCTTGAATAAAAGTATTGGAAAATACAGTTCCAATACGAACTTTAAGAACACGGGAGCTTAAAAAATTTTGTAGGAATATCGGAAGATTACCCCGAAAGTCGAAATTATATAATGAACTGAGAATTCCATATCGCCATGTACGGTCGTATGCCTTCTCGATGTCAAAGAAAATGTGTCGAGACCAGATAGTTCCTCCACACAAAAGCATTGCGAATTTGGGTCTCCAAGTATGTGACATTATCAAGAGTGGATTTCCCTTTACGGAAGCCACTCTGATTAATATGTATACATTTATTTTTTCTATGACATATACGAGATGGGCGTTGACCATACGTTCGAGAGTCTCATAGAAGCAACTTGTTAGAGCTATTGGTCGATAAAGTGAAAGACCTGAAGGATCTTTACCAGCCTTATAAACCGGAATCACTATCGCTTCATTCCAAGCTGATGGAAATTTCTTTTCTGTCCAGATCCTATTCCAACATCCTAAATTCGCAGTTGTAAGGCAAGGCTTCACCATGGTTGAAACGAATTGGTGTTCGCTCAGCTCGACTCTTCGCCCTTAAAAACGAAGGACTGTAAGAGTCGTTGCTTGAGACACTAGCAAAAGTTTCACCAAGGGTATTATCAATGTCTTTAGGAGAAGAGTATACAGCAGCTTCGGATTTTAAGATAGGAATAGAGAATTCTCTATACATTCCATTGGCTGCTTTCACTTTCCTCCACAACTGTTTACTGGATGTGGAAGAAGTAATTGAGGATACATACCAAGACCAACATTCCTTCTGACTTCGACGACGAGCTCCGCAAGTTAAAGCTTTAGCTCTCTTAAACTCCGTTGTGGGGTATCTTCTAAATAGCCCTCATAACTTCCTGTGCTTCTTATAGGTGTTTTGACATTCATCATTGCACCAAGGTTAGCAGTGCCTGTGTGGTGTAGGGGAACTCTTAGGTATGGATGCATCAGCTGCATTCATAATTGTTACCGTGATTTTACAAACGGCAATATCAATGTCTTCGATCGAAACCATTTTATCATCTACAACTGCCAATTGTGTAAATAACGTCCACTCTTCCCGACTGTACACGTAAGTAAGCATTGTCTTACACTACTGCATAATAGTGATCATTTCCTACTGTTAGATTTAACAATGGCAGAAGAGATGGAGAACAGATGGCTAGATCGAGAGAATGAAATGTTCTTGTGTGTATATGGAAATATGTCTTCTCGTCGGTATTAAGCAGACTGCCTGTTGTCTGAAATAAACCGCTCTATCTGACGACCACGAGAATTAGTATCATCATTTCCCCACAAAGAACTATGGCCGTTAAATTTATCTAACAGTAGAAATGGTGTTGGCAGCTGATTTATTAATGCATCGAGTTCTTCTTGGCGGATGACTTCGTGTGGTGTTAAATATAAACTACAGACCGTAATTAAGCATGAAGTATGGATTTTCACAGCTACAGCTTGTACAGTAGTATTTAATGGATGGACAGTGCTGGGAAAAACATTTGATGTTAATATGCAAATACCTCCACATATTGTACTATCATCACCACAGTCTCTTCTGAAGCACTTGAACCTTCGCATAGTGATGTTATTGAGAGACTTCAGGAATGCCTCCTGAAGTGACAAACATTCAAGGTTGTAAGCTGATATTAGAGATTTGATGTCATCAAGATGTGATCGCAAACCATGGCAGTTCCAAGATACAAAGAAAGTTATTGTTAAGTTTTAAAAGCTCCGTTACAGGAGCTGGAAAGCGGGTCTTCTGTCATATCCTCGAACGATCCATCATCGTCCTAGGGAAATGGGGAAACCGCGTGTCTCCAGGCATGAGAAAGCATTACGGGTGGAAACATGTTTTTGCTTTTTTTAATTTAAAGCTTTTTCTGCTTTTGATTTGTCAAAAGGAGCTTTTTTGAAAACGTAGGAGTTTTCTTAAATTTAGGCTTTTCTGATATTTGGGTAATTTCACTGGGGAAACTAAAATTGGTTCAGTTTGTGTGCTGCTCGATTTGGTACTTTTCTGGCAGCTGTGGCATAACTGACTCCAGTCTGGGGAGTGCGGGAAGTGATCAATCGTCTCGACTCCGGATACGAACACTTTTGGTTGACCTTAATTGCAGTTATTTCTTTTTCCATCAGGTATTGAGGACAACTTCGAGAATAAGAGGGGTGGTCACCGTGACAGTTGACGCACCTCTCCTTCGCATTGTAGTTGGAATTATCGTGGCCGATCACTGCGCAACGAGCGCAGGTGATTTTGCCTCTGCTAGCGTTTCTCGAGTGTCCGAAACGCTGACATTGGAAACACCGCAATGGATTTGGGATATATGGCCGCTCGGGTAAATTCATATACGCAGCTTTTATATACTGCGGAAGGTCTGGCGTCGTAAAAGTCAGAACAAGGTGTTTGGTATCAATAATGTTACCTTCCCGTCTGACTGTGATGCGTCTAACGCCGCAGACCTTCTGATTTTGTAAATTATCCAGAATCTCCTCCGTGGGCGAGTATAACAAATCCCTTGCGGAAATCACACCATAAGAGAAACTAAGGTTTCCATGAGGTGAGACAGTCACTTCCATGTTAGCCAAAGATTTCATACTGGTCACAATAGTTGCTTGAGAGTCTGATGCAGCCTCTACAAGCAAGTCACCAAAGCGCATCTTCAGAACTTTCTTAACTTTTCCAACTATTCCCGATATTCCTTTTGGTATTTGGAAGGGAGACACAGTTGTGATATTTCCTTCCTTCCTTTTCACTATGAAAAATTTTGGTTTTAAATGCTACATTTGTTGCTCCCGTGGGAGAAAAGTGTAATTTTTATTCCCCATAAGTTTATGATAAAATTCCGGGACCTGACCGCACCACCGAGTCCAACAAGAGGATGCAGACCAGCTGCACCAGAGCTAACCAAGTCCTATACGCTCACTGTACATCCCTGAGGTGGCCTCCACCCTTAACGAGTCACTCGGTAGATGTACCGATCGCTTGATCCATAAAGCCCATTGGTGTGCTGAGGACCACAACACACCTCCCGTTTACCTGAAGCAGAGGCCAAAGTAATGTGTTGGTCTCTGGGGCCTCAATTACCAGGACCCTCCTTTCCAAGGACACGGGTCTCCACGCACGGCAAACACGTGGGTGATTTAGTCCCCAAAAGGAGCTAATAGCAACAGAGCGGCGAAAGCTACTCAAGGGGAGCCCTCAACCTCTTACAAGGCAACCACAATGAGGGAGAAAAGGAAGAAAAAGCAGAAGATTAGAGGAGAGAAAGAAAAGAAGAAGGGGACAGATCACTAGGGTACCTCGGGATTGTGACATCCGTGTTTTCCTAAAGAAGGTAAACCCCCCTGAGGGGATATCTACCAAAGGACGATTTTAAAACATTTGCACGAAGCGAATCGAAAACATGCTAAAAGTATTAAAAAAAATTTCTTTTTCCCAACTTAATAGTTTTGTTGATGTTGCTCATGAGAGCTAATTGAACTTGGACCTGTGGTAAAGCACTACAAACACTCCTCCAGAAACTGGAATTGAACCTATAATCCTTTGAAATGAAGACCACAGCGATAACCATTCAGCAGCCAGTTCACTCTAAATAGATGTGAAATACCATTGCGGAAACTCGGATGGCATTGTCTAAGGAAAGAAGATAAAGGATTGCAAATTTATAGAAAGAAGGTCAACATAAAATCTATTTTGTTGCCACAAAGTGTTATTCCATGCCTAGGTTAATAGCTCCAATGACACAATGAACGATTTTAATGATTTACTTAAGTCTGCATTCCAATGACCGCACAAAAACTGCATGTAACCCATCATCACATATAATCGTTGTCACAGGCGAGAAAAATTAGAAAACTAAACAGCTGAGAATTAGCTGTAACGAAAATAACAAAGGATAATTGAATTTTCGATTAATCCATTGCAAACTGAAACGACTTAGATAATTCTATGGATATCGCCTAAATATAGAAAAGGGGGATTTTTGATGCATAAATAGGTCGATATCAAGAAATCCCTGAAACTAACATTTTTTCCCTGAGTGATTCTAATGATTGCGAAGGATTCCAAATAATCTTAATTGCAATCTAAAACTGCCTATAATTCGAGCCTACCTATAACCTTGATTACAATATTAATTAACACACTAAATCCAAAACAAAATTGCAAACATTTTCCAAAGGCAACACTTTCAGAAGCAAACACGGGAATAAAATAATTAACTAAACGAGTCTTACATTGATAGTAGAAAATGCAGTTTAAAACAATTGACTTCGTACATAAAATTATGAAACAAAAATGCCAAATGCTAGGTACATGGTTCACCGCGGCTTAGAAGTTCGCTTTTCTGAGCATAAGTTCCCGGAATCGATCCCAGGCACAGCAGAACAATGAAAGATGGATTTTCTCCCTTCAGCAAGCGGAGTAGGTGCTTGAGAATTTTCCGGGTTTCCTCCCTTGGAACACGTGCTCACCATCTATGAATTGTTCTCCAAGAGGGTAATTTAAGTGGTGGACATGACACAATGCCTTATTACACCTTCAACCATTAAACTGTACATAATTAGGTGTTAAAGAAAAGTGCTTCAAGTAAACATAACACATATATTTTCAATTACAAACATAAAAGATTATCAAGCTACAATAGCAAATTTAGAACATTACTTCGATCCAAATATAAAGAGAGAGAGTTTATTATATTATACACTCATATTGGGAGTAGAGTATAAGTCATACTCTAATTACTTATATCTAGATGTACTAACATATAATTCACAAGCTCTATAGAAACCTTGTAAAAGGGTATCCCATTTTTCATGGGAGTGAAAAAAATCAGTGATCATTCGAGAGAGAAACATTTCCATAAAAACAATTTCTATATGTATATAAAAATCTGAAAGTTTAAAATGCTAATATTCGGTTCTATGGTTACTCTTAAGCAATTTCACCACAGAATCATGCATAACGAAGTGCGAATTCATGAACACGTTTTATTCACATTTCACGGTTACAACTCTTGAATACCATTTAGAGCCTTTTCTCTTTAAGTATCCTAGTTTTCCCTAACAGCATCGGGGGGGGATACTGCGAGATCGATCCACCCATCCGCCGGTTTGAACCATTTTATACATTGGTTTCTGTTTCCCCCCCCCATTTCGTTCGATTTGGCCAATTCAGACACTCCCCCAAACTGTCTGGGATGCAACGGAAGAACGTTTAAGAAAGGGAGGGGTCGCCGAGAAAAGGAGATCCGTTTTCAGCTTCATCCGAATAAAAATCCAATACGAATGAATTGCTTGCGCCAAAGAGACAGACTACTTATTTGGCTGTAAAATATACATTCTCCGCTGGACACGGTTAAGTAAAATATCTTGAGGCGGCCATTTTAAAAGGGCTTTTGCAACACAGCATTTTGGTAACGATGGATCACACCGGATGTATTGACGCCTCCAAAAAGCCTTTTCAAGCTTTCAACTTTTGCTTGCTCAATTTTTTAAACGATCCATTTTACTGATTTGCACAACAAAAGGAAAAACTCTTCGGCCGACAGATCGTTTGAATGATCACAACTCGTAAGATTCCCGAGTGACGCAGCATTCGTATCATTTCCTTAGGAATCATAATATTGCAAACTTTCCGGTACTTCAAATGAATTTAAAAAACCCTCTCCATCATAATGTCTAAAAACAGAGCACTGTCACTGTTGACGCATAATACAGCAGATGCTTGATTCAACGAAACTCTAATTTGGGAACATCCACGATTTTACGAGCTATCGGCTAGCTGGTTAGGGAGTCGAACTTGCTACCCTTTACAATATAGAGAACAAGTCCCTTTTTAACGGCAGCTCCGTCGGGGTAAGAAATGGCAGCAGGGGCACCTTCAACAGGCTGTGATCGCAATGTCCTCCAACTGAAATGATACCTCTGCGGTTGGAATCTTCTGCTAGCTAACTGACGAACACTCCCACCTAACTGATAGAGCCCAAGTCAGAGCAGGGAAGAGCGACGGCGCAACACAATGAGTCCCTAACACAGTCCCTCCCACACACGTTATTTTAGTTACGTGTAACGAAATTCTTGAAAACCGCTTTTTTGTCAACTCATTTTAATTCATCTTTTGTTTGTGTTTATTTTCTTATCGTCTAATTTTTTTTAATTCTTTTTATTTTATGGTTGAGAATGTTCGACCAAGTTTTTTACTGGACGGATGTAAATTCTAGATATCTATCTGCACTGCAGATATAAGATTTTTCAATGCCATTTCTGAGAAGTTTTTCCCTCCCCTAATCCTCTTTAATTTTTTACTGCCCACATAATTGTAATAATCAATAGCTTCCACTTCAAATAGCATTTTGCGAGATGGCTTG
>CM075860.1:12475879-12515879 GCA_037975125.1 Latrodectus hesperus | reverse complement strand
GTTTGACTATCAATGAATGAAAAACATTCTACAATTAAAATTGACTTGTTTGTAATATTTGTATAATGAAAATTTACTAACAATTTTTTCCTATTTATCCTTTTTATTACAATAGTAATAAGAAAATTTATATAATTTTGCAATTCAGCAGAAATTTTACAATCGAATCAACTAAAAATAACCTGTTATTTTTGATTAGTCAATTTTTGTAAAATAATTTTGCAAGTGAATGCATTTATTAAATATAAAATTAATTATATATAAATCCTAAGGAAATACAAAATACAATTTTATTATTGCATTACAAAATTATGATTTAATTTATTACAGCTAGTACTTTTGAACTTCTATTTTCTACTTTATTGTGCTAAAATATATATGAATTATTTTAAGGAAATCCAAATTACTTAATGGTAATTTGCTTAAAGTATTGCCTTCAGTATACAATAAATATTAACTAATTCAATAATATTTTACTATAACATAAAAAAATTATTAAAAATATTAAATTAAGTAGAACTTGTTATTTAGCCAATTTGTTAAAAGATGCATTATTGGAATTCAAATCAATTTTAATATCCTCATTACTATGTATCATTAGGCTATTTTTTAATTTATTGTCTTCATATTTTTATACAAAAAATATTTTTTATAAAATTAAATTTGATTTTAGATACTGATAGCCAAAATATGTTAATTCTATTCAATATTGTCTTTTTTGATAATAATTTATATTTTATAAACCTTATAGCACCTTCTGATCCCCCCCAAAGTATTCAAGTTTTTTCCAAAAGTGGTACATCACTTCATGTTAGTTGGCTGCCACCATCAGAGCCAAATGGAATAATTACTCATTATTATATTAACTACAATGAAGCAAAGCAAATATTGAAAGCAGATCCCTTAATTAAAGCATATTCCTTCAAAATTGATGGATTATCCTATTACACTAAATACAACATATCAGTTGTGGCTTGTGTAGGTGCTTTCTGTTCACCTCAGTCTGAAGCACTTCTGGTTGCAACAGATGTTGGAGGTGAGTTCATGTACTTTTTATGCTGTCATTTCATAATTAATGTTTTTTTCTTCGCTTGCTTTTGAATTGCATTAAATTTAGACCAAAATAATATATAATTTCATATTCATATTACAAAATAATTACAAATTTAAAATGATTGAAATAAACCTGGTACTTAAAACTATTTGTTAGTAATGTTATTTGGTTCATGTTTTAACTGTTTTACCTTTTACAATTTTGTTGTTGACATAAAATATATTCATAAAAATATTCAGTGTATATAAAATATATTTATTAAACATAACATTATCCATATTTATTTTCCATTTACAATTTTTAAAAATTTTATTTTACTTTTTTATATTATAGAACCAGATGCAATGGATGCTCCAGGAGTTGAAATCATGAATTCTACATACTTAAAAATATCTTGGAGAATGCCTATCAATCCAAATGGCCCTGTTGATTTTTATCTATTAAAATGGCAACAAAAAGATGACAATATAACACGTTATAAAGAAGTATATGGTCTCTCAACTTATGTTGAAATTGACTGCTCTAAAGCCTTAACTGGAGGAATGAATTACCTTTTCTATGTGCAAGCTGTGAATAAAAAAGATGGAATTAACTTATTTGGTCCATTTTCAAATCCCACTCAGGCAACTGCTTGTATTATGACACAAGGTATCATTATTTAAAAATATGTTTTTCACGAAAACAATTATTTATTTACTTAATGAAATGCATTTATTAATATCTTTTGTAATAATTTTTTTGAGTGTGTTTCAAAATAATAAGTGTTTTTGATATAGTGTACATTAATATTTTATAATTGTACAGAGAGAAAGAGAGAGGATATTATATAAATTATTAATTTGAATGAAGTAATTAAATGAATTAATTTTTAGATGAATATTTTGGGATGCATTTAGGATAAAATAGTTTGTGATGAAAAAAATTAGATTGATATCATGCTCAATGTTAACTTAAAACTTTTATCAATTGTTCAGATCAATCTTTGCACAAAAAATGATCATAGAAACATTGAATTTAATTTGATGTTAATTTTATGCCTGTTATTTATATTTAAAATGTAGCAATGAGGAGAAAAAAATTAATGACTGAAAATTGTGAGATATAAAAAAAATTAATGTACTTAAATTTTATCAAAAAAACTTACTCAAAATTTCAAATTTTATTGTATTTATTTCATCTGATGTATTAGCATATAGTTTTATATGTGTATTATTGTAGACTTATTCAATGCTAGATACTAAGGGAAATCTTCTAAGAACATTTTATAATCAAGTAATAGAAAAATGCTGTTTTTTTTTTTTTTGTACTCAAACTGTTTAAAGGGGTATTTTGTTAAAACTTTAAAACTCTAAATTTAAATATGCATCTCATATTTTATCAAAATCTTCAATCAACAAAGATATTAAGCTATATAGTATATTTTTGAATTAATTATTTGATTTGTTTACATTTTTCAAAATTTTTTAATTGTTATCACAATAAACAAGATTATATCTATTAAAATGAAGTGTAATTTAGGTTAAAAAACTTGCACCTACAGAAAGTGTGTCACTTAGGTGACCTTCATCTCTTAAAAGACATTTCCTGAAAATTATTTTCTTACATACAACACCACTGCTTTTATAATAGATTTCTTATCTGCTCTTCTTACTTCCTGCCACAGTTTTCATAACATCCTCTTTGGAAGACCCTTCTCTAAATAGTATTCACCCCCTGTTTTAACGTGATTTTTATGATGACCAATCAGAGTGAGGAATAATCACACACATGACTTTGAATTAATTTTATACAGTATATTCTTTTGTATAGTTCCACAAAAGTAAATGACTGTTACTTTGTCGGAAGCAGTCAGATTATGGGATTTGTTCACTTCAGTAAGATTTCTTTTGTTTACATTCAGATTGACTATTTATTCAGACTTCTGTGTTTGATTACTGCATATTTAAATATATTTTATATATTATTTGCTGACAGCATTTTTAATAACTTTTTATTAATATTTATGTTTTTAGTTTATTGTATTATAATCTAATCATTCAAAGTTTCTTATTTCTCTTCATTTGTTTGCTTCCATATTTTTATGAGTGAAATCGATATGAGATAGTAAAAAATATTCCCTTCTGTTGATCTTCTCATGTTATTATGATGTAGATCATTTGTTGAATCTTATTGTCTAGGAATTTAGGAATTATTAAATACTCTGTAAAAGAATTTGAGACTGTCCATATTACTGTCAGTACAATTCTTATTATATTGGGTAGTCACTATTTTATATTAATATTTTTTGTCAGAATAGTAAGATGTGCTTGTTTTGTTTTTGCTATATTTTATATTTATTTTTAATGAAAATAATTTTTTCTTATAATTTATGTTATTTTTATGAACTTTTTTAAATTATCAATCTTATGTGCAAAATTTAATAATTATAAATAACTTTAAGAAAAAGTGCTTATTGTTTAGAGAAAATAATAAAATGCTCCAAAAAAAATTACGAGTGATATTTTTAAACCTCACTCTTTGCTAAAAACAAACTTCTTAACTTCGTTATTTTTTTCAGTGTATTCATTTTACAAAATACCTTGTAAAAGTAATTTTACTTTAGAGCATGATCATTTTTACTAATATATCTACTATAATTTTCACAAAAATGATTTTATAAAATTTTATGGTTGAGGTTTTTATTTTTGCCTTTAATGCATTTCCATGCTACACCTGTTTCTATTGATCACCATACAGAAAGTTCTCTTTTTAAAAGTTTTGAATTATGTTGTGTGTAAATTTATCTTTATGGAGTTTAACTTGTCTGATATTATTTCAAAAAGAACTCTAGAATCCTTTCAGTTTTGTTGTTGTTGTTGTTGCTGATCCCTGTTGTCTAGCAGTGCTAGACCAAGTCTATGACATTGCACACTCTCAGGAAATCAATGACCAATAATGGTCGCTCCAGAAGATCTTCTTTATCGAGTCCCAAGCACTCAAGGATATGATCCGGAGTGGCTTGGCTTTTGGAACACTTAGCGGAAATTGGAAATTCCTTTTCTTTGTTGTTAAATGTCAATGATCTTAGGTGGCCACTTCGAAAATGTGTTATTTTAGTTTGTTCCAGTCTGCTGCACCGGAGGGATATAGATCCGCCGGGACGATTACCCTGGTACCAATGGTGCACAGGGGGAATGGCAAATGCAGACTGAACAAGACCTTTATGTCCAGTTTCAGTTTTGTTATGCTCTTAACTATTAATACCACATAAATTTTTTGTCTTGTAATTTCTTATCTTAAATAACTGTCTGAGAAGGTTTATGCTCATAAAATATTCATGAAGTCTATTACTTGTGCACTAGAGCAGTGTCAGCTGAAGTATATCATATCGCCTAACCTGTGATACAAAATAATGTGGCATTCAAAAATAATGAAAGCTCATTATTTAATCAATTATACAAAAGTTTTTAACCAATAATATAAAGATCTTTATTTTATATCATTTTACCAATAATATGAGTTCTTTAACATTTTTATGTGTGTAGATACCAGTAATTAGCAGATTTTTCTTTTGTTATTTATTATTTTAGTAAATGTCTTGAAAACAAAGAATCATTGTATAAAAATTGTATCCACTTTAAAGGATAAAAAAATCTTATTGCTTTTAAATTAAAAAATGTAAACTCCAAACCAATTTTTATTATATTATTTTGCATATAAAATTAATTTTTATTATTACACTCAGACTGAGTTATAAGAGTAATATAATACTATATGTGTATATACTTTAATCAGTAATTAAACAATCTCATATTGCAAAAAAATCAGCATAATTTAGATTAATTGTTTTATATTTGAATTATACTTGCTGGAGAGAGAGTTATTTGGCAATCCTTTTATTGAATTATTTAATTTGTTTGCTGAAATCGTATATTTGAATTTATAAATAAATGATTTCAAGAAAATGAATGCATTCAAAAACTTTATAAACAAATAATTCCACAGAAATGAATGTATTAAAATATTTATAAAATTTAAAATTTATTAAAATGAGTTATTTTAAAATTCTAACTTTCATATATTTTACATTTATATGGCTATATATAATATAATTAAAGTGAATTATTTAGCTGGAAATATTTTCAATTTCTGACAGTTCTGTTAATGCTATATAATTTATTTAAGTAATGTAATTCACATATTTAAATTAGATTAAAATAAAGTAATGTATATATACATGATAACTGATGTAAAAGAAGCAACACTGGGAGTATAGAGTTCTTAATGGTGTCAGATAAATTTGTTTTTCTTCTACAATCATATTTATAATAATTTCTTTGGAAATCAGAAATTTTTAATATTATCTGTATCAATTTCTTTTATATCAATGTTAGATATTTTTTTTTTTTTAATTTTGTGGTATTCAAACAGTTCTTAGATGCAATTTCTGTGTCCTGAATTTTTTAACTCAAGTTAGATTCTTCATTTCTTGAAATTTTGTAGTCTTCAAACAGTTCTTAGATGCAATTTTTTGTTAAACACTTATTTTATATTTAGCTTTAGAGTGTTCCTTTTAAGAAATTAATATATTTAAGTTTATATTTATAAAATTTTTTAATATAGTCTATGACAAAATTTTTTTAACTTATTAATATTTTACTCAAAAAGTGATTTTACAATCAAGCCATGGAAGTTTACAGTTTTAGAAATTTAGAAACAGAACCACAATTTTTGCTAGTGTTTCTATTCACATGATATTCTCTTCTGCCAATTTGGGAACAAATGAGTAGAGCTTTTAATGTAATGTTTGAATCAATACTTCTTTAAACTTTGAATAAAGGTAGCAATTATTAAAAATTTGTTTTAAATAATTTAAAAATCAAGCTATCAAAAGAGTCAAAAACTCTTCCTATTAAGTGAGAATTTTTTTCATTTATTAAAGCACGCAAGAAAATTATATATATATATATATATATATATATATATATATATATATATATATATATATATATATATATATATATATATATATATATATATATATATATATATATATATATATATATATATATATAAATTTTATTGCATGTTATAACAATTAAAAAAATTTCTTCTCAGATTGTGCAATGATTATTGGATCATTTCTTTTTCAGGTCGTGCAATGATTATTGGATTAGCTATTGGGGGAGCTCTTAGTTTGGCCATTTTTATGCTTGCATTCTACAAGTTTTTTAAATGGTAAAAACAATTGTTGAATCATTTTTAAATTAAAAGATTGTGCAAATTGAAAAAAATGCATATTTATTTTTTCAAGCTTCCTTATAATTACATAAAACAGACTTTATGTATTTTGTTAATTATAATGAAATTTACTTTGAACTTCTTAAAATTTTGAGTAAAGATGAGTAAATTTTATTTTGCAAAGAGCAATTTTATACAACTCCTTAAAACTCCTGGAATTTGAAAAAAAATTATAAGGGCCCTTTAAATTCCCGTAATTTTGAGTTGACTCTTTGAAAATCATGAATTACTCCTGAAATTTTTACTTACCTCAATCCATTTATTGTTTCTTAGAAAATATTATAATATTTTGAGATTTTTGTCTTAATATTTTAAAATTTTCAATAAAATTGTTCAAAAATGAAATTGGGCATTAGTTCTTAATGTTGCCAATAGCTGGCGGATTGATCGATATTGGATTGATAATGTATTCTTAATTATTGACTAAAATAAAGATCTAGTTCAGCCACATTAGTTTTATTAGTCAAAACTGGATGAAGTGTTTAAATATTTGTATGTGTGTGAAGTGAAGTACTCACCAATAAGATCGTTATATGGTGCTATCTGGCTGGTTTTAATTTATTCTTTTTTTTATATTTTTTAAAATATAAAAAAGTGAATATTAATATTTAAATATAAAATTTTTGAGTTAAAATATACTTTCCGAACTTTCCATGGTAACTACTTGTCCAATGAGTTTACAATAAATGTATCAGAATGTGAGTCTGCTTTAAAAGAATTTCATAATTTTGTAGAAGAGTTTAAATCATACAATTAGTTGTAAGGTGTCAAGATAGTATTGATAAGAAATTTTATTCTGTTAAAGATAAAATAGATATTTTTTTATTTCTTATAAAAAGTTATTGTCACTTATGGAATGTAGTTAATTTGCTTTTACTACTTTTTCATTGTCAATCATCTGTTGAATGTGGGTTTTCTGTGAATAAAAATTTGATGGTAGAAAATTTAAATAATCAAATGTGTCTAAGTATACCATTGATAATCATGTCAGAAACATAGGAGGTGTCAATAATGTAATACTAAGCAAAGAGATCTACTTAATTTTACTGCTCCTGCCAGGAAAAAGTACGAAGTATCATCTGAAAAGATTAATTAAAACAGTGAAAGAAGCAGTCGATTACAAAGGAAAAGGCATTTTTTTAAAAAGTGATCATTTGAAAATCAAAATTAAGCTTTTGGAAGATAGATTTTTCAAATTTATTTATAATAAACTGAAAGAAATGAGAAGACTGAAAGAGCTGAGAAAATTGAAAGAGCTGAAGAAGCTGAGAAAACTGAAAGAACTGATAAATTAACATTAATTGCAAAATCAAATACATGTTGCCGTGGTGTTTGAGTGAAGTAATATTAATAATAAATTGGAAGCAAAACCTTTAGAGTTGAAAAGATTGCATTTTCTGACAATAATATTTTATATACATTAAGAGTGGCCAAGTTTGAGGCATTTTTCAAAATTTAAAATTTTCCACGAGCGGCAATTAAATACGTATTTAAAAGGTATGAAAAAGAGGTATTAAAATTTTTTTACAGAAATTATAATTATTAAAAACGTATAAAGAAAAGTACAAAATGTGTGTATTGAATCTAAATATTAAAAATTAAACATATTCATTTTACTTCTCTTGATAATGCTTTAAAATTTGATGAATAATTGGTAACAGCACTTCTCAGTAATTCTTTGAGATGTTGGTAAGTTAATACTGGTCGATGTTTGTATTTTTCGAATTTGAATGTGAAATAAAATGATTCACATAAATACATTGTTCCGAATATTAAAATATTTTGTCAAGCAGCCTTTTTTAATTCTGGATACTTTGACTTTGGTACAAATTTCCAAAATTCAGTAATTGGCATCAACTTATATTTTAATTGTAGAGCTTATCTTCTTGTATCTCTATTAATTCTAATGCTCCAAATGCTTTTTAGGTCATGATAATATTGAAAATGGAAAATTCACCTTGAATTATGTTAATTGCAAATGGATTCGAAAAAAATCAAGAAATGATTTAAAATGTTTCAAGTTTTTAAATCTATATTGGAATTTTGTCAATATTCCATCTAACTTTTTTACATACTCATTGAATTTTTATTGTTTAATATTGGAACAAACTTTATCAATCCAAGGAAAAGGACAAAATATTTTATTAATGTCCTTTTGAAAAAAATTATTATTTAGTTTGAAAACAAAATGTACACTGTGAGAGGTCAGATATTATTTTATCTATCCCCTGAAATTGTAAATTTAGTGTTTGCAAATGTTTCATGACATCAGTCAAATACATTAAGTCTTGTAACCACTTGTCATCGTCTAATTCTGAATAGGTTATTCCCTTTTATTTTAGAAATGCAGTTATCAGATCAAACAAATCTACAAATCAATTTAATATGTTATAGCTAGATAACCACCTAACAATGCAAAAAAAATTGCCATTTGGAAGTTCTTCATCCTTTAATTCTTCAAGGAAAAGTTTCAATTATCGATTATTTTTTGCATTGGCGTGAATGTAATTTACAATGTGTATTATTGTTTTCGTAACATCAGAATATTTTAAATATATTTTAACGAGATATTCTCAGTTAATTGGTATGAATTGTCGAATTCGAGAATCATTTCTTATAGGCCCAATATGAGCTTTTTTTTTTTTTACCCAACGTTGCCGGAGCTGAGCTACATCAGTTGCAATGCTTACAAATTTATTAAGAGGCACACCAAGAGTTTTTTTTATGGAATCAAATGCATTTTTAATATCGACACAGTGGGTTGACTTTTAAAGTGCTACTGAATCTAATAATTCTTCTTTAACAACAAAGTAAGGTGAAACAAAATGTATGAAAACTGCCAATTTGCGGAATATTTGTGATATCTGTCGATTCGTCAATCGCTAGGCTGAATGCAATATTCAAATCAATTCTTTAAATTATATCCAAGAGATGTATTAATTGCAGTTATGCATTATTCGGTTGTGTGTCTCGAGATGAAAATTTGTGAAGCAACTTGTGCAATGCTGCATTATTTGGATCTAAGATCTTCCACAAGTGTTTTTTAATAAACTCTCCATTCGGGCAATTTGCACGAACAATATTCCAGGCAATAACAAAACTGACTTCAGCTTCATTGCTAAAGGTCATCAAAATCAACTTTGTTTATTTATGTTTTATTTTGAAGAAGCAAGTTTATGTCATCTTAATTTGGAATTTAGTGCATACTGATTAGAAAACTGAGGATGATTGGTTTCATACTGTAGACGTAAATTGCTAGCTTTATAATTTTGTCCATAGAATTGCAAATAAAAAATGTTTTTCTGTTATTGTCAATGAAAAAATTATCCTCCGATTTATTATTAAAAATTCTATTTTCTTGCTCGTATTTTATTTATTTATTTTCGTTCTCTGTCATCATATTTTAAAAAACTGGAAATAAATAAAATTTTCAAAATACAAGTATTGTGTATTAAAACAATAACAACACGTGTTACATACTAGGAAACAAATTACAGGTAACTTACCAAAAATTCCAAATTACAAAATTATATCCATAACAAGAGTGATACAAAATGTTTCCTCCAGAGCACAATGTCAACTGTCCGTTGCAATGAAATTTAACAAATTCAAAATCAGTCTGGAGTCGGACGATTATGCCATTGTCTATCTTTGTTCATGCAGTTTTCAATGAGTCATTTCATTCTTAACTTGGACAAATATGAAATTTGTTACAACGTTGCATAGTCTTTCATGTTTATTGTCAGTAATTTAAAAGCATTCTGAAACACATATGGAGCAATAATAGTTTTTGTAAATATAATAGCACAAAAATGAAAAGGTAACTCGGGTACATTTATCGAGGGCCACAAATTATCATTCAAAGAGCCGCATGTGGCTCGCGAGTTGCAGGTTGCTCACCCGTGTATAGGATATATAAATAACTAAGACACGTGAAAATCTGTTTACTGATTAAAGAAATTGAAAAATATAGAATATGGATGTGCAGTTGTATAATTTTAAAAGAGTTTGAAAGTAAACAGCAGGAAATTTTAGATTTGCTTTTATTAAATAATTGGGGACATCTTGTCTCAATAAATCAATAAATAGGATTCTAATGAAGTTGCTTAAAAAATCTAAAATTCACCATTATTTTACAGAATGTATAATTCAGTAATGTAAATAACATTGATTATTTAAATAAAAATATTACTAATTTTTACAATTATTTATTTATATTATATAATTGGAAAATGTTGCATGTACATCATTATATGCATAATGACAAATGATTTTTAAAAAAATTACTTTTAAATATGGTAAATTATGATGATGATAAATACACATAGATATAATGAAATATGTTTCAATTACATAAATATATAATTTATTTTTATATAAGTTGTTTTTATTCATTATACAAAAATAGATAAATTCTAAGAAATTCAATGACTTAATTTTATTTAATTATTTTTTTTATCTAGAATTTGAATTTTTTTTTTATTAAATGGTTTTTTTCACACAATTTCTATTGTAAATATATGTTTAAGGAAATACTCTTATAATTAATAAATGCTATATTTATTTGCTTTTAAAGATCATTACTGATTGCTGCTTTTAATCTTATTTAAATGATTTTAAAAATTAAATGAGAATATAACAATCTGAATTAAATAAGAATATATTAACTACCAATTTGGTATCATTTTATAAATATTTTATTCAATTATCTATTTTTAAACCTTTTGTTTACTTTTTTCGTTTATTGTCTATTGTGACCAATATATGCCAGATAATGAATTTTGAATTAAATAACTAGAATAATATGAAAAGAAGAAGAGTTATATTGTTGAATTCGTTTTATAATTATTTTATTATTGTAGTATAAATATTAAATTTGCTCTATACTTTTATGTAATTGTATTTTTTTGATGCATAAGATGCATAAAGATAAGTTTATAAGCCTTAGAAAATTTTTTAAAATAATTTGGAAAAAAAAATAATTGATAATGTTTTTTTCATTTTGAATACAATATTTTTAATTAGTAATATTGTAGTTTCTGTTCACTGAAAAAATTAATAATAAACAATATTTACAAAAAATGACCTCACTTTAAATTCTAATTTGAATTCTTATTTGCAGGATGCATGACAAAATTCATCAAATGAAAAACATTGCTGTCAGATTGCCCCAAGAATTAGAAGGTCCAGAATTAGTGAGTTAAAATAATTATATTTTAAATATTTATGACAATTTTATTAAATGTATGCCAAAGAAAACAAGTGACCCACTTGTAACATTTTTTTCAGAATCCATTGAGTAATTATGAAAATTTTAAACATGGGCTAGTTCAAAAAAGCATGAATAATAAAACAGATCGTCTGTCTTACGTTTTTGAAGAAAATGGTAACAAAAATAGACATGGATCTGGAAGCTCACAATTCAGTAATTCTTCGGATGAGGTAATTATTAAAAATAAATTCCAAATGGCATTTCCAGTCAAACGCGTAGAAAACAATGTGATATATGCGTCCATTGATTTTTTATAAAAGATTTGAACTCTTATTTAATGTTTTAAAATAAGTGAACTTGAAACTGATTGTTGTGGCATTTTATCTCCATCAGAGTTGTAAAGTGGTATTTGAAAGAAAATTCCGATATTCTGTTTTGGATTGAAATAACTTTTAAATATGAAATGAAAGATGAATGCATAGTATTTTTTATCCTTATCAATCAATTTTTCATTTGCATGTTGATTTTTTTGCTAAATGGGAGAATTTATTTTATCATGTTAGTGATGAATATTTTTTTAATGGAATCTCTTTTTCCCTACATTTTTTCTTTATCTTAAATGATTTATTCCATGTAACATAAAATTATTAAGGAACTTCTTTTTATTTTTAAGTTATAACCATAATTTACAACTAAGCATGCATTACTTACTTTAAATTAGTTGTATGTGAATTTTTTATCCATAACATTATTTTTTAAATTTCTCTCTCAGTTTTTCTTGTTTAAAAGTTAAAACTTTTTATGGAAAATTGTGACTCTTTCTTTTTTTAAGTTTTAATAATATTTTAATTGGTTTTTATTTCAAGTTTTAGGATTCTCACTGCTTTAAACTTACTTTTGACTTGAAATTTTTTTAAATATTTAGCAACACAAATTCCGGGATTAGAGACTAAAGTCTCAAAAAATATTTAAATTATAGTTAATTTACTTTATATTTTTTAAAAAATAGTTTTTAAAAAATATTTGGTAAATTAACTATAATTCAAATATTTTTTGAGACTACAGTCTCTAATAGTAGAATTTCTGTAGCTAAATATTTAATATTTATGCTTCTTTTAACAATAACATTTATATTTCAGTTGAAGTGGACTTTATTATTTATTCTATTTTTTTAGCGTTTTTAAATAATTTCAAATATTTTTGCAGAAATATTTTAAATGAATATATAAATTGATGTATAAAAATATTATATTTTTTATATATCAATTTATGTTATCTATTATTTAATATTAATGACTTTTAAGAAGAGTTTATATATATATATATATATATATATATATATATATATATATATATATATATATATATATATATATATATATATATATATATATATATATATAAACTTGGATTTTGATAGTTATTTATCAATGATTAGGGTTGTGAATTTTAAATACTGTATAAATGTAGAGATAGTTTTGAAAAAAATTTAACTAAGAAAATTTGGTATTACTGTTGTGCGCATCCCATTTATCTAGCTTTCTTGATTCCATAAATAAAAAAAAAAATCATTTTGCTAGTTATGTACACTACTTAATTTTTATAGCACTGATATTCTAGGAAGAGTCACTATTTGAAAAAAAAAATTATTCATACATGTCTAGCAATTTTTCTATATAATTACAAACGTAAAAAAAGTGAAAGTATTATTTATTCTTGATTATATGAGATTTATGTGCAAATGGGGCTTTTCTTCTGTTATCTGAACAGAAGAGATTTAAAAAATAATATAATAAATAAAGATGTTTAGTTAGAGTACATTACTTTTTACAAGTTCAGCTAGTCTGGTTGTGTATTAAATAGAAATGAATAAGTTAAGGGTGACTTTTAAATTATATTTTTCTTTTAAACTATATAAATAATCTATATAATTATTTCTTGAAGAGGCTATCAAAATTTGTATGCTTGTCTGTTAATCGTAAACGATACTATTATTTTATTATGTTTGTTATAGAAAGTTTTGTACTTTTGTAGACAACCAATATTAGATTTTTAAAATTTCTTCTTGGTGTTGGTGTATAATTTAAAAAAAAAATTGAAATCAAAATTTTAACAAAGGTCTTGAAGTCTAAATTATTATATTTTTAAATATTTCTTTAAGTCATTGCAAGCTGTTCTGTATTTTGGGATGTATATCAGGTGCTGGCCATGCATGGTTTATAGATTGAATTTTTAGATTTTTAATATGACTGTCTTTAAATTTCTCAATAGAATAATTTGCTTTTTAAAAAATATTATCTGTAATAATAAGGATAATTTTGCGTATTACATATTTTAGTAAATAAATATATATTTCAAATAATAAAAATCATTATATTTCAAAAATAACTTTGCACAAAAATTTGTTCTAATTAAAAAAATAACAATTTCTTGTTATGAATAAACTATTATTTCTTGCTTATCATTATTTGGAAATATTTTATTTATATATTATATAAGATACAATGTTATAAATAATTGTACTTTAATACATTTGTCAATTAGTCTTTTTTGTGAAATATGACATAGAATGGTAGGAAAAAATAACAGTAGTAAAATTTATGTGGTTAAATATATAACATAAAAAATACATTAAATATAGTATATAAAAATTATATAAGTACAATTTATGAATATTTTAGCTTAGTGTTAAATGAATATTTTGTTTATTAATTTATACCAATGAGAAACTTCAGAAAAACTTGTGTTCACCATTTTATTCATAATATATGTTATAAAAACAGATCTTTCACTTTCTAGTTGTGAGAATTCTAAAACTTTAAATATTGCATGGCTATATATTTAAGTTTGTATTTTAGTTCCTGCATGTATATGTTATGTGATTTAATTACTTTTATGTTTCGTAGTTGATTTTCAAAAATGGCAAGTGTGCTAAATTTGGTCGGAAACCAAGTGGTGACAGCAGTGGTTGCAGCAGTATGTCATCAAACACAACTACTCGAATTCATCTTTCATTAGATTCTGGTACAGAATCAGATTTCCCAGTTCCTGCCTCTCCAGATTCTGTTTTAATGGATCACAATGTTCATTATTCACAAAAATCACCATTGCCTATCTTGATGGAACAAGAGGCTTTGGATTTGACACATGAGCTGCAAGTGAAATCTAAGCAATCCTTCCAGATAAATAAATACAGCAAGAATGTAAATAATGTGGATTTTAAAATTAAACATCCTTACAGTAAATTTGGAATTTCAAGTATGCAAACAAGTGTACCGTGGAAAGTTAATCCATTGGCATTCTATAGTTGTAATCTTGCCAACAGTGAACCATCCATGTTTGAATCTCAAAATTCAGATCTGCAAAGAAGTACAATAACACCTCCTTACTCAAAAATTGGATTAGCAAAAAGCAGTGGTGATATATTGAGTATAACATCTAGTAACAAAATTAAAGGTTATTCTAAATTTGGTATTGGATACCATCAAGATTGTTTTAGCATTGATATTGTTAATCTTAATACTACTGCTGTAGGGATGGCTGTTCTTGATGATATCACAAGGGATAAATGGCTTGAAAATAATAGATTTAACACTAACAAAAGTTTGTTGAAAGAAAACACTGCTCTTTTAAAGGATATTAATTTGGAAACAGATAAACAAATCTTTAATAAAACCCTAGAAGCCAACTGTGTATACAACACGGTTCATTCAATACAGCAACAAGTAACTTCAGGTTATGTGTCGATTGGAGATGTTAGAAGTACAAAGGCGCAAAGTCCTATGTTGCTGTCTAATAATATGTCTGAAATGGAAGAATTATATGAGACCTCATCATTCCAATCTCCATTAGAAAGTCAGGATTTTCAATGGAATGACATCATTAAAGATTTCTGTGTTAGTGAAATAAATTCTATTAGATATAATGATTCTTCTGACCATCATTTAATAGATCTGCATAATTCATCTCAATCTGTAATAACACAGCCAGAAAAGCAGATGACTAACAAATACTCAACTTCCTTTGATGACTCAGATATTAGTAATCAGAGAAAAAGGACTATAAATACTCAAGTGGAATTTAAAAATGTACTTCCACTGGAAGAAAACTATGAAAAACAAGTTTCTAATGGTAATCAAATGTCAAATTTGACTAATGACTCTAAGGCAAAATCTTCTATAACTCCTAGTGAAATTTTACTGACACCAGTGGTTACCAAAAATGGTTATGTGCCATTTTCCAAATTTTCCTGCACATCTAACAGAACAGATTACAATGTGCCAAGCGTTGCTGAGTCCAATGCTTCTCTGTCTGTATTTCCAAGTGACATATGTTCTGATTTTGATCAGAACTATATAACTCCATCAAATAAAAATGATTTGAAGCTCCTACAGGAAAATTTGATCTCAAAAAATAATCAGACATCGTTTGTTATGCCATTAAAACATAAGGACACATTAAATGGAGGCAGACGATATTCTAATGGTAATAACATTTCTAAAATAAGTGGATCATTAAAATATCTGCTGAAGCCATTGCCTAAAATGGAATCAGAAATTTGTGAAGTATAGTATTTTTTGTCATTATTTTTTTTTTCTGTGTTATGTTTGAAAACTAAAATAATTATTTTTTCTGTTTGTTATTTTTCCTGTTTATATCAAATTATTATTTACATGCTGTATATTTAATCAAATGTTTTGTTAGAATAAAATAAAATTTCAGCATGGAAATACATATTGCATATTTTTAGTGTATATTAAATTCTGGAAGAAATATTACTTTGATTTTGCTAGTCATTGCATCTCAAATAAGCTGTATATCTGATGTGTTATCAGTAATGTAGGTTAACTTCATTATTATATCAGGATTTGTTCTCTCAATAATTTTTTATCTTTTCAATATTTAACGTCAAATATGTAGGTTTTAATAAGAACAGTGTCATTACAGGTATTCCTTTTTGCAAAATAATACAATATGTTCAAATTTTAAAGTGATTTAATTTGATGACACAAGTTTAAATTAAGTTTATATCTTAAGTTACAGTTTTTATTGCATTAATTCTTGTAAAATATATATTTTATGTATCAAATAAATAAATATTGTAAAATGTTGGTTGCTAATTCTTGTAAAATATAAATTAATATATTTTGCAAATTAAATAAATCAATTTTGTGAAAACAAAGTGAAATATTGATTTTCTTAATGTATAAAATAAACTTAACTAGTTTACAAGAAAAAATATTTTTCTCTAGAATCAAATAGAATGTTTGTATAAATATTTTGCAAATCTTACATTTTTATTTTCATTTAAATTTTTTTTAAAAGTATACTTTCTCTCTCTGATTTGAAATAAATTTTTCAATATTATTATAAATTTCATTGATATAGAAGGATCAAATGCATTTTCAGCAAACTACAAAATATTAAAATAATCTATAAAAATTAAATAATTTAATGCAATTATATGTCAATATGGATCTTTAATTAAAATGTATTTCAATTAAAATTAATAATTCAGTTAAACATATATTTTTCTAGATTTGTTTAAATAAATGCAAGAGATAGTCGTAATTGTATAATAGTTACTTAGAAATTTGTAAAATATAGTTAAGTCATATGGTTGAACTTTAATCATTTACAAGCAATATTTTGACTTTTGTTTTTAACAAATATTTTTTATAATATCAAAATTTTTAGACAATGGAATTAGTTTGAGAATCTTTACTCTTTGTATTAAGTTTTCTTAATTTTCTTTTTGAGGCTATCAGTTAGCACACTTCCTTCTACATAATGAAATCTGATATTTGCATGTAGGGTTTCATTATGTAGAAGGAAGTGGAATTTTAAAAGAGGTACATCTGATAAAAATTCTACTTAGATGTATGAAATTAATTATGAATGCTTTCAAATGCCTTTCAAGAAACTATAAATTAAAATTTAATGTCAGAATTAGGATGACAATAAAATTGTCTTATCATATGAGAATTAATGTTTATATTATCTTGACTTTTGTGCCTTACTTTTATATTGATTCCTGGATATAATTGAAAATGAACATTGGAATTTTACATTATATTCAACTAATGTTACACAAGTACAGTTGTAATCTTTTTTGAAATATTGAAGGAAATTAAACCTTAGTTAAATTATTTAAAATTTAAATTAATTCATTTAAAATTTTAAGTTTGTTAATTTGCAAATATATATTAAATATTTACTTTATTACAACTTGAGATTACAAATGCATTTAAAACAATAAGTTTCATTTTTCTGTTGAATATTATTGCAGATAAAAATACATATTAAAATTATTTCTTAAATAAATCTAATAATGATATAATTATTGGTGTTTTATTATTATCTATAAATGTATTGATATTTTTAACCATGTAAAATGTTCATAAATAATATATTTGTTAAGAGATGTAAAAAAGTTTCTCAGAAACATTTATAACAATTTATATTTCTTTTTCTTAGAAAAGTGTACTTAAATACACGAAGAGTAGTGTTTTATGATTGCTCTAAAACGTACACTGTATGTTGAAAAAACCCATATAAATGATATCAAAACGTTATTTGCTTAATAGCTTATAGTAATAAAAATTATCTGTCATTTATACGTATCAACATTGAATACTACTGAAAAAGTCACAAAATTGATGTGCAATTTATTCATTTTCAAAATTTTTTTCAAATGCTACTGAATTGAATTGGATTGAAAATGAAATGCAACAACTCTTTGTGCCTTGTTCAACAATTTATTGAGCAAGTTACAGGGAATAATCCTCAATAATGTGGGATACTAGTTAAAAAATCTGTCTTTTCATCTATATCTTCATTTATTTGATTAATTTTTGCATTATTATATTCAAATAATATCAGTTAGTTGGAGAGAGCTCGAGAAAAATAAATGATATCAAAATAAAATTTTATTTATCACAGTATTAAACTTAAGTTTTTTATGGTTGCTATTACTATTTACAATTTAGTGGGGCAGTTTTCAATTATAATGTTATTTTCATTGGTTACTAATTGCTGACTCTATGATATGACCAGTTATTAGAGAAATTCATAACTATCAATACTTTGAAAAAATAAATTTAAAAATTATTAAATTTTTTCCAATTGAAACTTAAATAGATTCTCAATTCTTGTGATGCATTTGTGCTTTTAGTGTGATTTTTGTTTTGAATTATGCTGATCGTGGATCTGTCACCGTTTTTTCTTGTAAATCAAATTTCTCGTGAGAATGTATAGTAATTTTAATGTATGTTTGCTCAATTTGCTGATGAGTTTATCTAACACAAATAATTCTGAAGACTTGAGATTTGGCAAGGTTTTTTATGTTCTGCACCAGTTTAAATAGGTTTCAGTAAGACTTGACAAGATTTGAAAGGGTCTAATGTGATACTTGGTAGATGAGAGGACAGAGAATTTACTTTCTTAAAGCACTTATAGATTCTGCCTTTCCACAGTATGTTCAAAATCTTGGAAACAGTACCTAGAACCAATTGACTGGATGCAGCATATAATATTTCTTTTTAATTATTGTTCTTAAATAGCAATTCATTTTTTTTTATTTTTGTTACATCTTGAAAAGGAATTCATTCTTTTAAATATTTGTCAATACTAATTTTTTTTCTTCTCCCTTCATTAATCATGAAATTTGTATGTAATTTTAATATTGTCAGCAATTTTGAAATCAATACTGTTTGCATTTTGTTCTCAAATTTAAATTTTTTACTAAATTCGTCAAAATTTTGCAGCAGTTCTGTGAAGAAAAACAATGGGAAGACTGATTTTTTTAAATCAGATTTATTTGGGTATAGGATTACATTAATTTAGTCATGTAGACTGAAACATAAATAATATATTTAGAAATCATATAGCATTACTGCATTATATTTGCTGTCGTTTATTTTGAAAGAGAGGCATAAATGAGATCAAGTCAGAAGTATTATTATTGTTTTTTGTTGATGAACATTTTTATATGATGAAATGTAAAGCAAATTTTTAATATAAAACAATATAAATCAGCTTAAATTGAAGGTTTTTCTTTTCAATTTAAAGTTTAACAGTTTGAAATAATACTAGGTTTTAATATTTATGCTCCAAAATAATGATCACAAAACATTAAGATTTACTTAGTGCTTTTATTTCTCTACTTGTGTTTGTTATTGGAAGAAAATATACCTGACAACATCATACTTAAGAGAAACAGTATTATGTGTGTTTGTACATAAATATATGTATATTTAAATTGTGTGTGTGTGTGGTATAATTTTTACCCTTGATATGCTTTAGTTTATTGCAGTAGAATTTTTTAAAATTAAGAGACATTTTTTAAATATGTAGTTAATAATTGTATAGATTTTTAAAATTTATAATATATTATTAAAAAAATTTATGACAGTTTATTCAAATATCTACTTTTTATTCTTTCCACATAATTTTAAAGAATAATTTATTTCATTTTATATTGGTTTTTATTTCTATTTGATGTGAAGATATACAGCTTATTTCGAATCATATATTTCTTATATATCTCACATCATAATGTGTTTTGACAGTTTGCATTTACATAAAATTATGAAGTCTAAATTATTCTGAAATTTATCAGGCACATGTAACACAAAGTATAATTCATTTACACAATTAATATTCACTCATTAGAAATTTATTTATTTCATAAGTGTTCGTATTCTATACTTGTGTAAAATATGTTTTGAATCTATAATGTTTGAAATGGTGTGTAAATATATTTGAAAAAAATTGTCATTGAAATTAAGATTTTATTTTCAAATATTTTAGTCATTTGTTATATGAGAAACGGGTTTCATATGTAAAATTTCCAATTCATTGTTTTGTGCCATGAACTTGTGTGAAATTGTATATCAAAAAATAAAATTTTGAAGATTTTAGGAATATTTTTTTCTTTTAATTTCATGTTCGAAATGTGAAATTATTACTAAATGAATGTAGTAAATTTTATTAATTATACCATTTTTGGGTATTATGGCAATTCAATTGCATTTATTATTTTATATTACAATTAATTTTGACTCTTATTTAAACTACAATACCAGCACAAAAATACCGTAATTGCAAGCTTGCATAGGACGATTTTGAAAATATATCTGAAAAAATCGGGGTACGTCTTCCGTTTCTGAAAATTTCGGAGGTTTCCTTGAACTGTGAGGGAATATTAATGATAAATATAACCAAGCAAAATACAATGAACACAGTTTTTGTATTTGTGAACGATCTTTGGGAGTGATCTTGTGTCACTGGATGACTTCATTCAGCTCTGGAAATGAGGTTTTTATGAAGACTAACTGTAAATTGAATTTGGCGATCGGTAATTAAGTCTTCAAAGTATGAAGAAGATAATTCTCAAATAAAGTTAGCCATGAAATTTCTGATACTGGAAGGCTTGTTACATAAAGTGCGTTTTCATAAATAGGGAGCTATTTTCACGTGTCACCATGAAGGAAACTTCGAAGCACCCACTCCAATACAGAAAGCAATCTCCCGTCCAGCAGCGGCTACATTCCAACCTAAGTCCTTTCGCTCTGAAGAGCTTGTAGTGACTCGGAATTTATTTTAAACCACTAAGTAGCAGTCCAATGTAGAACATGACCCCTGCATGTCTCGTTATCAATTGAAACATAATAAAAGCCTTGCGATCAGATAAATAAATTAAGCTGATTTTAATTAACTTTTGCCATTTTTGTAAAAAGTACTTGGTTTTTATTTCTCTAACTTAAGGAAATTTTGTAAGCAGCCTTATAAATTGTCTGAACTTATAAGGAGTAAAAATACTTTGAGTTTTCATTATGAAAGGTATTTCTAAAAGGAAGTGTTTATAACATTGGTTTCAAAAAATGAAATTATCAGCTGAAGCTTTGGCTGAATGCAAAATTAAGCTGATAATCATATTTATTAAAATTAGAAGTTCATGAAATGTAGGAACATGTTTTTGCTTATAAATAAAGGCAAATCAGAAGATTGAATACACATAAAAGTATAACTTCACTCTAATAAGATTGCTCTGTTTTCAAATATACTTGCAACTAAATTATAGGCCGAGTGCTTAGAAACTCAGTTGCCGTCGAGGAGTGGAGGGAATCACCTCTCATTCACTGTTGGCATGGTTACAGATACCTAAGAACAGGTTGTAAAATTTAAAATAACTAGAAATTTATTTTAAATTAGCTGTAGTAAGTGAATGCTAATTTAATTTAAAACTTAAATAAGATTAAAAATTGATTATCATTAATGAATTATAGATAGAATTGAGACAGTATGATAAATGTAATTTAAAAATGAGTTAATATTACTCGAAATGATATTCAAGACACAAATAAATTCTCTTTATTTTAATCTTCAGGTGGGAGCAAACGATGGGGTTTAATATGAAACGTGGTTACGAATCCCACCTCCACTTTAAATTTTTGTAGTAGTCCACTCTAAACTGAAGGTCAGGGTCTACTTGGCTCTCAAAAAATGCGACCAAACTGAAATTGTAGTAAACATTTACTTTTGTTAATATAGAGGAGCTACCACAAGAACTTTCTTTCGAAGTCCTTGTGACTGATGTGCAAAGGATTACCCTAGTAGCAATTCAACAGTGGGTAGGTGATTGGGTTAACGACTTGAACCGATGGAAATTCAGCGGCATAGAACTATTTGTCACCTTGGCCGGAGTATCCCCGCCCGTTTAGTTGCACGGTGTGATGAGCCCGGTGAGTTTTTTAAGATTCGATGAAATGGGAGAGAGTGCAGCGATGATATTATGCCATGCAATTTTGTATTCTACTCGTGTACTAATGTGCTTCCTGGCTTAAATATCAAAAATACACTCGTTTAAAAATAATTTAATGAAAGTGTAAGCCAGACAATATTGAGGAAAACCCATTTTTTTTTTACATAAATTACATTTTACCCATAAGTTTTTCATACATAAAAATACTTGTATTGGGAAGTAGGTTTTTTGATAGTTTTGAATAAATTCAAAATGTAATAAAAAATCAGATAGTATACTTAATGAAATTAATAGGAAACGTATTTTACAGATCATCTAATATTGTCTCCCTCTGGGACATATCAGTATTTTCAACAGTTTTTATTGAAGGACACATAATTCAATAATTTCAGTATTAAAAATTTGCTTCTATTTATTTTTTTTTACTAATAGAAAAACTCCAATAAATTTGCTTTGAGACAATATTCATTACAATTTTTTAAATTATTTCCAATTTTAGAAAAAATAAAATATGAATTAGCAGATTGTAAATTGTAATCATTTTCAAAATATTTTTTTTTAAATTTTACAATGGATATTTAATTGCAAAAATATTAAAAAAAATTATTGCTTCTATAAGACCTATTTTTAATAAGTCCTCACAAATTCATTCAGAAGTTTTGTTCTAAAGATTAGAATCGTAAGTTATTCCTTTAGTTCTTCCAATGTATTTGTAACAATTGGTATATCTTAACTTAGAACATATCTAAACATGAGATTTTGATTTATTTAAAATAGAACATTGATCTATTTTAATATAGAACACAAGACAACTTTGTTTAATACCTTTTTGATATTGTTTTTCATCAATTTTATATAAACAGCTGAAAAGTTGACTTTAAATATGAATATTCTGAAATTTTTTGAAAGAAATATTTGCAGTGATAAAAAGTAACACAAATTTTTGTAATAATTGTATTGAATTTATTATTGCGATGAGATTAAAAATACAGTTGTATTCTCAGTTACAAGGGTTCCTATTTCATTGTAATTTTTTAAAATATTTGTTTAATTCTCCATTTCATAATTTATGAACTTAATCACAAAAATAAAATGTTCACAAAAGATAAAGGCTTATTTTTTTTACATCAGACTGGGATTTTTCCAGTTCTTTTTAAGTGTCCCTGATCTTTGTCACAGAAGCCATTTCTTAGTATATTGCTGTACATCTGTAATATAAAGCTGCCATGGCATTGAGTAGAAGCTACAAATAAAAAAAAAATATCAGAAACAACTTTTCAAGCATTTTTATTTGATACTATTAACATTAAATTGCTTTTCAATAAATTCTGTAATCTAACAAAATAATTTTAAATATTATACTGAAATGTCATGTAAATTTAAAGTTGTTAAAAGATTATTAAAATTGATTTAAAGTTAGAAGGAAAACTTATAAATTATGAAGTTTATATAGTGCAATTAACATTTTGATCCAGTGGTAAACTTCACATTTAATAACCATATAAATACATAAATGAAAAGAAAAACTATCGATTAATTTTTCATAATAAGTTACAAACATTATATAAAAAGATATCACATACATTAAACAAAGGATAACAGAAACATAAGAAATATTGTGTTCTTATGATTTTTTACAGTGGTTATGATTCTGAAATATTTAGAGTAAACTGAATTCGTAAAAATAAATTTTTACCTTTGAATTTAATGATGTTTTCATACATCATTATATACCTTTTAAAATTTATTCTCTGTCATCAACCATTTCTTCATATATTGCTCTACATCATTCTCTGTGATACAGCTGTCACAGTGGCAAAGAGAAGCTACAAATAAATAAATTTTGCTCCTATAAATAATGTTAAATAAAATAACACCAGAAACAAAGTAAGTTTGGTTCGTCTCTCATTTTTTGCACACGATGGCTAATTAGACCGGGACCTACGGTTTAAAGTGAATTCTGAACCACTACAAACATCCATACCCAAGGTGGGATTCGAATCCACGAACCGAAGGCAAGAGCGCTAACCATTCGGCTCACAGCTCGACACAAAAACAAAGTAAGATTAACATTACAAACATTTTTATAATTGATTCTATTAACGAAACAATTTTAAACATTACATGGAGATATCACAAAAATTAAATGTTGTTAAAATATTAAAATTAAGGTTTAAATTTAGAGAAAAAATACATAAGCAATCCATAAATGAAATATAGAAAATAAAAATTTTTCCTAATTTTAAGTTACAAACAGTATAAACTGAAATTACATGGATAAAATATGTTTATAATTAATATTAGGGCAGAAACATATGAAATATGTTCTTATGATTTGTTACAGTGACTACGATTCTGAAATAATTTGATTAAATTGAATTAGTAAACTTTTACATTTAATGATGTTTTCATATTGCACTATATTACTTTTAAATTTTATTTGTACAAGTAGTTAACTTTAGAGAATTTTTAACATTCTGAAGGGTGGAAAAGGGATGCTTTACATCTGTAATCTCCTCTTCCAGTGATACTGCTTTCACAAATCATTAGGATTTATAAACATCACCTTTATTAGTCAAAACACAGTCAGCTGAAAATAATAACAGAATATAAAATTCAATTGATTTCCCCAACCTTACTAACCATGTTAATGGTTATTTACCTGTCAACTAAATATTTTTATATAGAAACTTAATGTTTTAAATTTTTTTGTTATATATTTAACTGGTTTATATAAGTTACTTTAAAATTTAAATTATGTAGGAAAAAATTCCAAGAAAGATTAAAAATAAATCAGGTTTCTTGAATTATTTCCTTAGAAAACATATTACAGCAAAAATTTATTTTAAACATCGTTTTCTCTGCAAAAAATAGATCAACAAATACTTCTTAAATATCTTCATATTTGAAGCATACAATTTGCATATTGTATATACATTGAAATTAAAATAGGTTGATTATTTTGGTTTGATGCAATAATATTTGTATATAATTTTGCTATATATATTATAAAATCTCTCTACCATAACTTATATTGCTTTGGCTTACTCCTTAATATTTATCATTGATCAACTAATTATACAAAGAAACTGGCATTTCTTTTTTATTATTTATCAAATAATACTCATTAAATTTTTAAAATAATTTCCATTACTTAAAGAAACATTCAAAGACTCCACGCCTTGAATACTTTGTAAAGGCAAAAATTCGCACACAGTAGGTAACCCAATTTCATTCAACTTGGAATTTAAATTCTGAATTTCCCCAAGTCTCTTTCGAGCTCTTGTATATGTATCTGAAAGTTTTCACAAGTTGTTGCTTATTATACAAAAATACTAAAAAGTAAAATTATAAATATTAAAATAAAACTTTAAAAAAAATCCAGATTTTACAATTATTAATCTCCTTATCAAATAAGTTTTAAAGATTCACAGAATTTTTCAAAAATATAATATGAAATTTATATGATGGACATAATAATTATTAAATATAATTAACTTAAAAATCATAGCAAATAAAACCAAGAGAATAACTTTTAATTTTTAAATGATCTATCAAGTAACATTAATGAATTATTTTCACTTAAGATTATATCATGAATTTTAACAATGTTACCATTATTCATCTTGATACAATTATTTTCATCTGAATCTTTAAGTATAAAATAGCGCCCTCTTAATTTTAAAATGTACTACCCGGCTGTACTAAACCTTATCATTAACAATGATGGCTTAAGAGGAATTGATTGAACAATTTCTAAATTTTGAGAAATATCTGTTATTTGTATGTCATTGTATCTTTTATACACTTAGTGAAGGAGTTTTGTCGATGATTTAAAAAACTGTTTCAACTTCCCTAAAAAAGTTTTAAACTGAAAAGTACTAAAATTATCTATGTTTGGCCACATCTTCAATACGACGAGACGAGATAATGCATAGATATTATGAGTAACAAATTCTTTACCATATAAAATTGTACATTGCTCAACAAAGACTCTAAGTAAGGATCCAACATATTCAAGATTTTCTATACAATCTTTTTCACTGACTAGATTTTGCAATGAAAAATGCAACAAAAGAAAATGATGGTAATACTTCTCAGATAATACATTTTTCAGTATCTCTGGTCCTGGAAAGTGAAGAAATTGTCTCTATTTGGTAGCTTTCCACCGATCAATGTTTTAAAGACCTGGGTTTTCATTCAAATCCAATAGGAATAAATTTTACACACTTTAACAGCTGATATGAGATTTTAGTTATATCAGCATTCCTTAATCTGCAAGAATGAGCACTTTTACAGTAAGAAGACATTAGTTTTCGCATAACACCTAAATAGACAAGATGCATCTAATCCAAAGGAAATTTGCTTATCAAACCAATATTTAATTCTTTAAAAGGGGATTCTCCAGTAAAATGGTAATCATCATTGTTTCTCAAAGGAACGTTAATTTCTGGATAAAGTAATTCTTTTTGATACCATTTACCTTTTAGTAAACATTTATCACAACCAGTAAACGATTTAACATAGGTACAAAAGCTTTTGCTGGTGTATCACAGCATTAAGAAAAAATGAAAATTTTTCATCAGAAATTTCAAGACCAACATAACAAATTTTAAGATCTTTAATTAATTCTTTCAGAAATTTATTAAAATTAAGTTTCTTTTAACAAAAGTAATTACTGATGAGAAAAGGTTTATATGTGGTCCCAATAATACTATCTAATATTTTTCAAAACTGCTATGCAAAGGCAATCCATCAATATGCCCATTTAAACTTATAACATATATAATCTTTATTTTTCAATCCAAACTTAAATTTTTTGTAATAATATTTTTTTGTAATAATAAATTTTTAAATTGAAATGGAAACATTCACCTTCTTGCCAAAGGAACAAATGTAGGAGTGCTGAGCAAATGATCTAGCATCTAATGGCAATTTTGTATGATATGGTTTAAGTATTTTTAATATATCATTCAACAAGCGTTAAATTAAGTTTCAAAAATCATTGTTTTAATTTCTCTTTCAACCTACTAAATACAACACTACCAAATATATCTGATTCTTTATTTAAGGAGTAAGTGTTTTTATATTTTTAACAGTGTCACTAATTGTAGAAAGAATAAAATAATCGTATTGAATATAACACATATTGAAAATAAACAAAATTGTCGTCATAGCGCTTTAGGGATGCTTCACCATTACGATGCAAATATGCATAAAAATGTTAACTGGTTTTTAATTATCATGATAAATGTAGCTCATTATTAATATTATGGATACTATAAACACCAAAAACAATGAACAAACTAAAGTATAATTTCACAATAAAGTTATTTAGTATTATTTAAATTACATTATTTGCAATGCTGATTTTTACTTAATTTTACAAACACAAAATATTGATTAACTTGATAACAAACAATGTGACAATTAAATGCAGGAACTACATGAAATATTTTTTCATTTTAAGGATATGTACTTGTGATATTTATTTAAAAGAATTGATAGAAGAAATTACCAAAGTATTATGTAAAAAATATTTTCTCATATGACAATTAAGAATAGTTAATTACACAGCGAAAATAAACATACACAAAAAATTAAATGAAAAAATGGATTTCAAATATGGCGGCCACGCATGCGTAAACCTATTAATAAATCTGCGCATACTTCTGCTCTCCTTCAAACTCAATGCTACAGCTACCGTCGAGCGACCACTCTATCAGCTACCGACGACGTCTTGTGCGCAATATGCGGTAGAAAAACCAGTGAACGTTTCATGTATAGGTTAAATGGTATGGACCGCTGAGAAAATTATAAGTTGAGTTGCCAATGAAACCGGAGAATGACCATTGTAATACCATTGAGCCTCTGCTATTAGGGTATTTAGTCAGTCCTTCGGTTCGCGTGTTTGATTTCTACCTGTGTCTTCGGTGTTTGTTGCACTTTAAAACCCCGGTTAATTAATCCTCAAGAATAGAAAGATTGATATTGGGGAATTTTGAAATCAATCATAGCTGATGTCAGTTCTGTCAATTGGGCTTGACATTGTGAATATTAAACCCATGGGAAATTTAAAAATTTACGACAAAATGATTTAATTTTATTAGATAAATTTAATTACAGAATTTTATGTGAATACCAAAATAAGTTTTTGTGGGAGATTGAGTTCCATTTTTGCTGAAAAATTTTAGAAATCACTGCAGTCAATTGGGCAAACTAAACAAAAACTCATATTTCTCCTAAAATATATTAGTTGTAATAAAGTGAACACAACCAATATTGTTAGAATGTGATTTACTACTAAATGAAACAATTTGCTTGTGCATAGATTATAAATTTCTCAAGATATTGGGGAATTTGAACTCCATGTAACTGGGAATCTGAAGTCACTTCTGTTACTTGAGCTTGTCCGTGAGAATATTCTGCCCATGGGAAATATAAGAAAAACCATATCAAGATTAAGTTTTATGAACTAAATCTAATTACAGAATTTTATGTGAATACTTAAATTCGATTTTGTGGGAGATTGAGTTCTTTTTTGCCGAAACATATTACAAATCACCGCAGCCAATTAGGTACACTGTACCAAAACTCATATTTCTACTAAAATATTAGTTATATCAAAGTGAAAATAACCATTATTCTTAGAATGTGATTTTCTACTAAATGAAACCATTCGCTTGTGAATAGATTGTTAATTTCTCAAGATATTGCGGATTTTTAATTCCATGTAACAGAGGATCTGAAGTAACTTGTGTCACTTGAGCTTGATCGTGTGAATATTCTGCCTATGGGAAACTTAAGAAAGACCATATCAAGATTAAGTTTTATAGGATAAATTTAATTACAGAATTTTATGTGAATCCCAAATTAAGTTTTGTGGGAGAATGAGTTCCTTTTTGGCCGAAAATTACAAGAAATCATTTTAGTCAATTAGGCACAACATACAATAACTCATATTTTTTCTAAAATATATTATTTAGAATAAAATAAATACCACCATTAGTCTTAGAATGTGATTTACTACTAAATGGAACCATTCGCTTGGGCATTGATTAGAAATTTCTCAGATATTGGGGATTTTGAACTCAATGTAACTGGAAATCTAAAGTCAGTTATGTCACTTGAGCTTGTCCGTGTCAATATTCTGCACACTGGAAACTAAAGAAAAACCATAACAAGAATAAGCTTTATAAGATGAATCTATTTACAGAATTTTACGTGAATACTTAAATTCGTTTTTGTGGGAGATTGAGTTTTCTTTTGCTGAAATATTAGAAATCACTTCAGTCAATTAGGTGCACTATACAAAAAACTAACTATTCTCCTAAAATATATTATTTTTAATAAAATGAATACCACTGTTGTTATTACTACCTCAAGACTGATTTCCAGAATGTGATTTAATACTAAATGAAACCATTCGCTTGTCGAAACCGTGAAAAGGAGATTTTGCGTGTCACCCACGCGCATCATACAAAAACTCAATTTTCTCCTGAAATATATTTTTATAATAAAATGAATACCACAGTTAGTCTAGAAATGATATTTACTTCTAAACGGAACCATTTATTTGTATATACATTGGGATGTTTTTAAGATATTAAGGAAATTTTCAAATCGTCCAAACCGCGAAAAGGAGATTTTGCGTGTTACCTGGGCTCATGATACAAAAAATCAAATTTCTCCTAAAATATATTTTGTATAATCAAATAAATACCACAGTTAGTCTAGAAATATGATATACTACAAAATTAAACCATTTATTTGTATATGTATTGGCCATTTTTTAAGATATAAGGGAATTTTGAAGTCAATATTCGCGAGAATCAGAAGTCACGCGTACCATTTAGGCGCACCATACAAAAACACACTTTTCTCCTAAAATTTATGTTTAGTAATAAAATTAATACCACAGTTAGTCTAGAAACATGATTTACTATAAAACGGAACCATTTATTTGTATATACATTGGGAATTTTTTAAGATATTAAGGAAATTTTCAAATCGTCCAAACCGCGAAAAGGAGATTTTGCGTGTTACCTGGGCTCATGATACAAAAACTCAAATTTCTCCTAAAATATATTTTGTATAATCAAATAAATACCACAGTTAGTCTAGAAATATGATATACTACAAAATTAAACCATTTATTTGTATATGTATTGGCCATTTTTTAAGATATAAGGGAATTTTGAAGTCAATATTCGCGAGAATCAGAAGTCACGCGTACCATTTAGGCGCACCATACAAAAACACACTTTTCTCCTAAAATTTATGTTTAGTAATAAAATTAATACCACAGTTAGTCTAGAAACATGATTTACTATAAAACGGAACCATTTATTTGTATATACATTGGGAATTTTTTAAGATATTAAGGAAATTTTCAAATCGTCCAAACCGCGAAAAGGAGATTTTGCGTGTTACCTGGGCTCATGATACAAAAACTCAAATTTCTCCTAAAATATATTTTGTATAATCAAATAAATACCACAGTTAGTCTAGAAATATGATATACTACAAAATTAAACCATTTATTTGTATATGTATTGGCCATTTTTTAAGATATTAAGGAAATTTTCAAATCGTCCAAACCGCGAAAAGGAGATTTTGCGTGTTACCTGGGCTCATGATACAAAAAATCAAATTTCTCCTAAAATATATTTTGTATAATCAAATAAATACCACAGTTAGTCTACAAATATGATATACTACAAAATTAAACCATTTATTTGTATATGTATTGGCCATTTTTTAAGATATTAAGGAAATTTTCAAATCGTCCAAACCGCGAAAAGGAGATTTTGCGTGTTACCTGGGCTCATGATACAAAAAATCAAATTTCTCCTAAAATATATTTTGTATAATCAAATAAATACCACAGTTAGTCTAGAAATATGATATACTACAAAATTAAACCATTTATTTGTATATGTATTGGCCATTTTTTAAGATATAAGGGAATTTTGAAGTCAATATTCGCGAGAATCAGAAGTCACACGTACCATTTAGGCGCACCATACAAAAACACACTTTTCTCCTAAAATTTATGTTTAGTAATAAAATTAATACCACAGTTAGTCTAGAAACATGATTTACTATAAAACGGAACCATTTATTTGTATATACATTGGGAATTTTTTAAGATATTAAGGAAATTTTCAAATCGTCCAAACCGCGAAAAGGAGATTTTGCGTGTTACCTGGGCTCATGATACAAAAAATCAAATTTCTCCTAAAATATATTTTGTATAATCAAATAAATACCACAGTTAGTCTAGCAAATATGATATACTACAAAATTAAACCATTTATTTGTATATGTATTGGCCATTTTTTAAGATATTAAGGAAATTTTCAAATCGTCCAAACCGCGAAAAGGAGATTTTGCGTGTTACCTGGGCTCATGATACAAAAAATCAAATTTCTCCTAAAATATATTTTGTATAATCAAATAAATACCACAGTTAGTCTAGAAATATGATATACTACAAAATTAAACCATTTATTTGTATATGTATTGGCCATTTTTTAAGATATAAGGGAATTTTGAAGTCAATATTCGCGAGAATCAGAAGTCACGCGTACCATTTAGGCGCACCATACAAAAACACACTTTTCTCCTAAAATTTATGTTTAGTAATAAAATTAATACCACAGTTAGTCTAGAAACATGATTTACTATAAAACGGAACCATTTATTTGTATATACATTGGGAATTTTTTAAGATATTAAGGAAATTTTCAAATCGTCCAAACCGCGAAAAGGAGATTTTGCGTGTTACCTGGGCTCATGATACAAAAACTCAAATTTCTCCTAAAATATATTTTGTATAATCAAATAAATACCACAGTTAGTCTAGAAATATGATATACTACAAAATTAAACCATTTATTTGTATATGTATTGGCCATTTTTTAAGATATAAGGGAATTTTGAAGTCAATATTCGCGAGAATCAGAAGTCACGCGTACCATTTAGGCGCACCATACAAAAACACACTTTTCTCCTAAAATTTATGTTTAGTAATAAAATTAGTACCACAGTTAGTCTAGAAACATGATTTACTATAAAACGGAACCATTTATTTGTATATACATTGAGAATTTTTTAAGATATTAAGGAAATTTTCAAATCGTCCAAACCGCGAAAAGGAGATTTTGCGTGTTACCTGGGCTCATGATACAAAAACTCAAATTTCTCCTAAAATATATTTTGTATAATCAAATAAATACCACAGTTAGTCTAGAAATATGATATACTACAAAATTAAACCATTTATTTGTATATGTATTGGCCATTTTTTAAGATATAAGGGAATTTTGAAGTCAATATTCGCGAGAATCAGAAGTCACGCGTACCATTTAGGCGCACCATACAAAAACACACTTTTCTCCTAAAATTTATGTTTAGTAATAAAATTAATACCACAGTTAGTCTAGAAACATGATTTACTATAAAACGGAACCATTTATTTGTATATACATTGGGAATTTTTTAAGATATTAAGGAAATTTTCAAATCGTCCAAACCGCGAAAAGGAGATTTTGCGTGTTACCTGGGCTCATGATACAAAAACTCAAATTTCTCCTAAAATATATTTTGTATAATCAAATAAATACCACAGTTAGTCTAGAAATATGATATACTACAAAATTAAACCATTTATTTGTATATGTATTGGCCATTTTTTAAGATATAAGGGAATTTTGAAGTCAATATTCGCGAGAATCAGAAGTCACACGTACCATTTAGGCGCACCATACAAAAACACACTTTTCTCCTAAAATTTATGTTTAGTAATAAAATTAATACCACAGTTAGTCTAGAAACATGATTTACTATAAAACGGAACCATTTATTTGTATATACATTGGGAATTTTTTAAGATATTAAGGAAATTTTCAAATCGTCCAAACCGCGAAAAGGAGATTTTGCATGTTACCTGGGCTCATGATACAAAAAATCAAATTTCTCCTAAAATATATTTTGTATAATCAAATAAATACCACAGTTAGTCTACAAATATGATATACTACAAAATTAAACCATTTATTTGTATATGTATTGGCCATTTTTTAAGATATTAAGGAAATTTTCAAATCGTCCAAACCGCGAAAAGGAGATTTTAAGTGTTACCTGGGCTCATGATACAAAAAATCAAATTTCTCCTAAAATATATTTTGTATAATCAAATAAATACCACAGTTAGTCTAGAAATATGATATACTACAAAATTAAACCATTTATTTGTATATGTATTGGCCATTTTTTAAGATATAAGGGAATTTTGAAGTCAATATTCGCGAGAATCAGAAGTCACGCGTACCATTTAGGCGCACCATACAAAAACACACTTTTCTCCTAAAATTTATGTTTAGTAATAAAATTAGTACCACAGTTAGTCTAGAAACATGATTTACTATAAAACGGAACCATTTATTTGTATATACATTGAGAATTTTTTAAGATATTAAGGAAATTTTCAAATCGTCCAAACCGCGAAAAGGAGATTTTGCGTGTTACCTGGGCTCATGATACAAAAACTCAAATTTCTCCTAAAATATATTTTGTATAATCAAATAAATACCACAGTTAGTCTAGAAATATGATATACTACAAAATTAAACCATTTATTTGTATATGTATTGGCCATTTTTTAAGATATAAGGGAATTTTGAAGTCAATATTCGCGAGAATCAGAAGTCACGCGTACCATTTAGGCGCACCATACAAAAACACACTTTTCTCCTAAAATTTATGTTTAGTAATAAAATTAATACCACAGTTAGTCTAGAAACATGATTTACTATAAAACGGAACCATTTATTTGTATATACATTGGGAATTTTTTAAGATATTAAGGAAATTTTCAAATCGTCCAAACCGCGAAAAGGAGATTTTGCATGTTACCTGGGCTCATGATACAAAAAATCAAATTTCTCCTAAAATATATTTTGTATAATCAAATAAATACCACAGTTAGTCTACAAATATGATATACTACAAAATTAAACCATTTATTTGTATATGTATTGGCCATTTTTTAAGATATTAAGGAAATTTTCAAATCGTCCAAACCGCGAAAAGGAGATTTTAAGTGTTACCTGGGCTCATGATACAAAAAATCAAATTTCTCCTAAAATATATTTTGTATAATCAAATAAATACCACAGTTAGTCTAGAAATATGATATACTACAAAATTAAACCATTTATTTGTATATGTATTGGCCATTTTTTAAGATATTAAGGAAATTTTCAAATCGTCCAAACCGCGAAAAGGAGATTTTGCGTGTTACCTGGGCTCATGATACAAAAAATCAAATTTCTCCTAAAATATATTTTGTATAATCAAATAAATACCACAGTTAGTCTAGAAATATGATATACTACAAAATTAAACCATTTATTTGTATATGTATTGGCCATTTTTTAAGATATAAGGGAATTTTGAAGTCAATATTCGCGAGAATCAGAAGTCACGCGTACCATTTAGGCGCACCATACAAAAACACACTTTTCTCCTAAAATTTATGTTTAGTAATAAAATTAGTACCACAGTTAGTCTAGAAACATGATTTACTATAAAACGGAACCATTTATTTGTATATACATTGAGAATTTTTTAAGATATTAAGGAAATTTTCAAATCGTCCAAACCGCGAAAAGGAGATTTTGCGTGTTACCTGGGCTCATGATACAAAAACTCAAATTTCTCCTAAAATATATTTTGTATAATCAAATAAATACCACAGTTAGTCTAGAAATATGATATACTACAAAATTAAACCATTTATTTGTATATGTATTGGCCATTTTTTAAGATATTAAGGAAATTTTCAAATCGTCCAAACCGCGAAAAGGAGATTTTGCGTGTTACCTGGGCTCATGATACAAAAAATCAAATTTCTCCTAAAATATATTTTGTATAATCAAATAAATACCACAGTTAGTCTACAAATATGATATACTACAAAATTAAACCATTTATTTGTATATGTATTGGCCATTTTTTAAGATATTAAGGAAATTTTCAAATCGTCCAAACCGCGAAAAGGAGATTTTGCGTGTTACCTGGGCTCATGATACAAAAAATCAAATTTCTCCTAAAATATATTTTGTATAATCAAATAAATACCACAGTTAGTCTAGAAATATGATATACTACAAAATTAAACCATTTATTTGTATATGTATTGGCCATTTTTTAAGATATAAGGGAATTTTGAAGTCAATATTCGCGAGAATCAGAAGTCACGCGTACCATTTAGGCGCACCATACAAAAACACACTTTTCTCCTAAAATTTATGTTTAGTAATAAAATTAATACCACAGTTAGTCTAGAAACATGATTTACTATAAAACGGAACCATTTATTTGTATATACATTGGGAATTTTTTAAGATATTAAGGAAATTTTCAAATCGTCCAAACCGCGAAAAGGAGATTTTGCGTGTTACCTGGGCTCATGATACAAAAAATCAAATTTCTCCTAAAATATATTTTGTATAATCAAATAAATACCACAGTTAGTCTACAAATATGATATACTACAAAATTAAACCATTTATTTGTATATGTATTGGCCATTTTTTAAGATATTAAGGAAATTTTCAAATCGTCCAAACCGCGAAAAGGAGATTTTGCGTGTTACCTGGGCTCATGATACAAAAAATCAAATTTCTCCTAAAATATATTTTGTATAATCAAATAAATACCACAGTTAGTCTAGAAATATGATATACTACAAAATTAAACCATTTATTTGTATATGTATTGGCCATTTTTTAAGATATAAGGGAATTTTGAAGTCAATATTCGCGAGAATCAGAAGTCACGCGTACCATTTAGGCGCACCATACAAAAACACACTTTTCTCCTAAAATTTATGTTTAGTAATAAAATTAATACCACAGTTAGTCTAGAAACATGATTTACTATAAAACGGAACCATTTATTTGTATATACATTGGGAATTTTTTAAGATATTAAGGAAATTTTCAAATCGTCCAAACCGCGAAAAGGAGATTTTGCGTGTTACCTGGGCTCATGATACAAAAACTCAAATTTCTCCTAAAATATATTTTGTATAATCAAATAAATACCACAGTTAGTCTAGAAATATGATATACTACAAAATTAAACCATTTATTTGTATATGTATTGGCCATTTTTTAAGATATAAGGGAATTTTGAAGTCAATATTCGCGAGAATCAGAAGTCACGCGTACCATTTAGGCGCACCATACAAAAACACACTTTTCTCCTAAAATTTATGTTTAGTAATAAAATTAATACCACAGTTAGTCTAGAAACATGATTTACTATAAAACGGAACCATTTATTTGTATATACATTGGGAATTTTTTAAGATATTAAGGAAATTTTCAAATCGTCCAAACCGCGAAAAGGAGATTTTGCGTGTTACCTGGGCTCATGATACAAAAACTCAAATTTCTCCTAAAATATATTTTGTATAATCAAATAAATACCACAGTTAGTCTAGAAATATGATATACTACAAAATTAAACCATTTATTTGTATATGTATTGGCCATTTTTTAAGATATAAGGGAATTTTGAAGTCAATATTCGCGAGAATCAGAAGTCACACGTACCATTTAGGCGCACCATACAAAAACACACTTTTCTCCTAAAATTTATGTTTAGTAATAAAATTAATACCACAGTTAGTCTAGAAACATGATTTACTATAAAACGGAACCATTTATTTGTATATACATTGGGAATTTTTTAAGATATTAAGGAAATTTTCAAATCGTCCAAACCGCGAAAAGGAGATTTTGCGTGTTACCTGGGCTCATGATACAAAAACTCAAATTTCTCCTAAAATATATTTTGTATAATCAAATAAATACCACAGTTAGTCTACAAATATGATATACTACAAAATTAAACCATTTATTTGTATATGTATTGGCCATTTTTTAAGATATTAAGGAAATTTTCAAATCGTCCAAACCGCGAAAAGGAGATTTTGCGTGTTACCTGGGCTCATGATACAAAAAATCAAATTTCTCCTAAAATATATTTTGTATAATCAAATAAATACCACAGTTAGTCTAGAAATATGATATACTACAAAATTAAACCATTTATTTGTATATGTATTGGCCATTTTTTAAGATATAAGGGAATTTTGAAGTCAATATTCGCGAGAATCAGAAGTCACGCGTACCATTTAGGCGCACCATACAAAAACACACTTTTCTCCTAAAATTTATGTTTAGTAATAAAATTAATACCACAGTTAGTCTAGAAACATGATTTACTATAAAACGGAACCATTTATTTGTATATACATTGGGAATTTTTTAAGATATTAAGGAAATTTTCAAATCGTCCAAACCGCGAAAAGGAGATTTTGCGTGTTACCTGGGCTCATGATACAAAAACTCAAATTTCTCCTAAAATATATTTTGTATAATCAAATAAATACCACAGTTAGTCTAGAAATATGATATACTACAAAATTAAACCATTTATTTGTATATGTATTGGCCATTTTTTAAGATATAAGGGAATTTTGAAGTCAATATTCGCGAGAATCAGAAGTCACGCGTACCATTTAGGCGCACCATACAAAAACACACTTTTCTCCTAAAATTTATGTTTAGTAATAAAATTAATACCACAGTTAGTCTAGAAACATGATTTACTATAAAACGGAACCATTTATTTGTATATACATTGGGAATTTTTTAAGATATTAAGGAAATTTTCAAATCGTCCAAACCGCGAAAAGGAGATTTTGCGTGTTACCTGGGCTCATGATACAAAAAATCAAATTTCTCCTAAAATATATTTTGTATAATCAAATAAATACCACAGTTAGTCTACAAATATGATATACTACAAAATTAAACCATTTATTTGTATATGTATTGGCCATTTTTTAAGATATTAAGGAAATTTTCAAATCGTCCAAACCGCGAAAAGGAGATTTTGCGTGTTACCTGGGCTCATGATACAAAAAATCAAATTTCTCCTAAAATATATTTTGTATAATCAAATAAATACCACAGTTAGTCTAGAAATATGATATACTACAAAATTAAACCATTTATTTGTATATGTATTGGCCATTTTTTAAGATATAAGGGAATTTTGAAGTCAATATTCGCGAGAATCAGAAGTCACGCGTACCATTTAGGCGCACCATACAAAAACACACTTTTCTCCTAAAATTTATGTTTAGTAATAAAATTAGTACCACAGTTAGTCTAGAAACATGATTTACTATAAAACGGAACCATTTATTTGTATATACATTGAGAATTTTTTAAGATATTAAGGAAATTTTCAAATCGTCCAAACCGCGAAAAGGAGAATTTGCGTGTTACCTGGGCTCATGATACAAAAACTCAAATTTCTCCTAAAATATATTTTGTATAATCAAATAAATACCACAGTTAGTCTAGAAATATGATATACTACAAAATTAAACCATTTATTTGTATATGTATTGGCCATTTTTTAAGATATAAGGGAATTTTGAAGTCAATATTCGCGAGAATCAGAAGTCACACGTACCATTTAGGCGCACCATACAAAAACACACTTTTCTCCTAAAATTTATGTTTAGTAATAAAATTAATACCACAGTTAGTCTAGAAACATGATTTACTATAAAACGGAACCATTTATTTGTATATACATTGGGAATTTTTTAAGATATTAAGGAAATTTTCAAATCGTCCAAACCGCGAAAAGGAGATTTTGCATGTTACCTGGGCTCATGATACAAAAAATCAAATTTCTCCTAAAATATATTTTGTATAATCAAATAAATACCACAGTTAGTCTACAAATATGATATACTACAAAATTAAACCATTTATTTGTATATGTATTGGCCATTTTTTAAGATATTAAGGAAATTTTCAAATCGTCCAAACCGCGAAAAGGAGATTTTAAGTGTTACCTGGGCTCATGATACAAAAAATCAAATTTCTCCTAAAATATATTTTGTATAATCAAATAAATACCACAGTTAGTCTAGAAATATGATATACTACAAAATTAAACCATTTATTTGTATATGTATTGGCCATTTTTTAAGATATTAAGGAAATTTTCAAATCGTCCAAACCGCGAAAAGGAGATTTTGCGTGTTACCTGGGCTCATGATACAAAAAATCAAATTTCTCCTAAAATATATTTTGTATAATCAAATAAATACCACAGTTAGTCTAGAAATATGATATACTACAAAATTAAACCATTTATTTGTATATGTATTGGCCATTTTTTAAGATATAAGGGAATTTTGAAGTCAATATTCGCGAGAATCAGAAGTCACGCGTACCATTTAGGCGCACCATACAAAAACACACTTTTCTCCTAAAATTTATGTTTAGTAATAAAATTAGTACCACAGTTAGTCTAGAAACATGATTTACTATAAAACGGAACCATTTATTTGTATATACATTGAGAATTTTTTAAGATATTAAGGAAATTTTCAAATCGTCCAAACCGCGAAAAGGAGAATTTGCGTGTTACCTGGGCTCATGATACAAAAACTCAAATTTCTCCTAAAATATATTTTGTATAATCAAATAAATACCACAGTTAGTCTAGAAATATGATATACTACAAAATTAAACCATTTATTTGTATATGTATTGGCCATTTTTTAAGATATAAGGGAATTTTG